>NW_006498403.1:1407284-1447637 GCF_000471905.2 Amborella trichopoda
GAAGAGAAGAGAAGAGAGAAAGAGAGGGAAGAGAGAGAAAGAGAGAAGCGAGAGAAAGAGAGAGGAGAGAGGAGAGAGGAGAGAGAAATAGATAGATGAGAGAAAAAGAGAAGAAAGAGAGAAAGAGAGAGGAGAAAGAAAGAGAGATGAGAGGAGAAGAGAGAAAGTTACCTTACCAAAGGATACTAGACCTTTTCTTCTCTCTCTCTCTCTCTCTCTCTCTCTCCAAGGCGTGCCCACATTCTCAATGCAAAACTCTCAAATTTTATTCATCAAAATGAAGGATGAGGGAGTCCTTTTACAATTAGGTTTGACACAAATTTATAGAATTAGGGCCAAACATGGGTGGATGCCAAAAAGTCTAACCTAATTGATGATAATTACAATTTATTTGAATAAAACAAAATCTAAAACTGGGTGTAAAATGACAGTTTTACCCCTACCCAACAATACATGGATTTTCAAAATAGTCCCTATTGCTGCCCTAGGACGTGCGTGATCTTTCACGTTGGGCTCGACATGACGATCGATTTAATACCAACTTCAAGCCACGAATCACGTTTTAAACCATGATTATGCGACTCGAAATTTTCATAAATCTTGAAAACTACGGATTGATAGTGGCTGACTCCTTGATGTTTTTCTTTAGTTTCTTTGCTAAATCACATTGAGCATACTGTCACGATCATGTTGCAACAAATGCAGCTCGATTTTGTGCCCAAATAAAAATTTTGCCATCTTTATGTTTTTGCTAAAATCTAAAATCCGACGGCCGAAACCTACAGCAACTTTGATGCCTTCGCGCATGAAAACTGACCTTTTATTATGCACGGCGTTAGATCAAGATAAAGCTATATACCGAATGCACGCGATGGAGCTGGTTTCACGTCGATCGGGTACACGAGCACCATTGTTTGACTCATTGAAAATAGATTTCTAGTTACGGAGTCCATTTCAAGGTGCTAGCGTTGATTTTTTTGAAATTGTTTCTTTGTCTACAATACCTTTGACATGTCGGATTGCGACGAAATTTGGCAGAAGGCTTTTTGGAGTCCTTAAGAAGATTTTCACCTATTATGGGGCAATTTTGAGACTGTTCATAATTTCACTGTATGTCAGGGCTTTATTGACCGGCTTCTCTTTTATTCTGCATCGGGGACCCAAAGTGCTGAAAAATGTCTTCAAACAGCTTACCTCACTGAATATTGTGCTTTGAGAGAAGCAAGAAGGACAACATTCAGAAAATTTCCTCTGCTTTATTACTTTTTTCTTCCTAGCCATAGGACCACATGAACGCGAGGAGATATCCACACAATGTTGTAACTATGATGCTCAGACGTTTAGATGCAATGTGCAGGTCCATCTGTGCAGACGTTAGGGGGAGAAGAGACTTTTGAGGGATCCTGTTGAAGTCCTCACCCTCAATGGACTGTTTATGATTCTGACAGCTGAGGATTTTGTACGGACCTCGTTGGTCATAATTAGGCCTTTCTGACGAGCAAGTGCCATGCTTAAGGGCACTCTTCCCATTTAGTTTGGGTTTACTTATTTTGTTGTTTGTTATGGATGGTTTGCTGAAGGGCCTTCTATTGGCAACCGTCTGCTTTTCGCACCAAAATGTCCTTAGCGGGCAGGGTACCTCAGTTTATCGAGGTGACCAGCTTTGGGTTCAACTCTACCTTTTGCTAGCAGTTTTGACAAGTAGGATACCTCTCTTCGTCGTCCGAGGTGACCCTTTGGGGCTCAATCCTGGTTGCCGCATAACAAGCCCAAGACTTAGCCTTCTTGGGGCATCTTCAACATCTTGGAGTGCGTTAGTAACCTCTTGGGAATGGTGCGCTTCTTCATGAGACTTGTCTTGCCTTTTGATGAGTCTTCTGTCCCTCGAGTTCTTTTTGCAAATGGACTCAGGCAGTCGGAATATTCTTGAAGCGTGTACTTTTGGGTCTTAGTATTGTGACACCAAGGATTATTCTTCTGAACGCGGGCTGAAGCCAGTCATAAGGCAAACGCTGCATCAACCTGCTTATTAGTCCAAGTCCCTTTATGGGTTTTCACTTGGACTTGGGAAGTGGAGCCGTAGAAACGGTTTTAACCAGCCTCCTTTTATTTGGGGCTCTTTTACCCATTACCTAAAGGCCATGTCAACCATTTTCTTCCATTTTTACTCATGGTGTCCTTTGGGGTTTTCACCGTGCCCGGGTTTTTATTTTCATGGAATTCTCTTACTCATGGTTTCGTGACCATGGTCGTCCATCATTTTTACCCATGGCGTTCCCTTAACCAGGTGTACACGATGACTATTATTCTTTTTTTTTTTTTTTTGTAGGAAGGCACATTTAAGGTCATCCCTTCAGGACTTGTGCGAAGCCTTTTAATGTCATGCAGCCAGGACATGGACTACAGTTTAAAGTCATACAGATGGACTGTAGTGGTGATGACGACAGTCTGTGGAGGCCATGGAGTGAGTATGGTGGTGGTTTGACTCACTTTTCAGGAGATGGCATGCCTATAAGGGATTAATGACACATGGATGGAAGGTGGAAAGTGGTGACCCACTAACTGACGGAGAGTATGAGTGATGGGATGTCTAGCTATTGGTGAGTGCGGGTGAGACTCATTGGGGAATGATGAATGGTAGTGAAGGAAGATGAGTTTTTTAGGTTGATGAAGGTGGTGTGCGCACACGGACGGGTTGCTTAGGGAAGGCATGCATGAAGACGCACGTAAACAGCATGTGCATGAGTGTTGGAGCGAGTTTAAGGTCATGCCTCCAAGACCTGTGCAAAGCAGTTTAACGTCATGCGGCCAGAACGTGCACTACAGTTTTAAGGTCATATAGCTTGGACCGTGGCCATGCAGTTTAAAGTCATGCAGTTTAAGGTCGTGCAACTAGACCACTGTTATAGTTTAAGGTCATATAATTTGGACCATGGTGCTAAGCCTTTTAACATCATGGGGCCAAGACGTGCACTATAGTTTAGGGTCATATAGCTAGACCATGGTTGTGCAGTTTAGAGCCATGCAGCCAGGACCATGCAGTTTAAGGTTGTGCAACTAGACCACTGCTACACTTTAAGGTCATATAGTTTGGACCATGGTGCTAAGCCTTTTAACGTCATGCGGCCAGGATGTGCACTATAGTTTACGGTCATATAGTTGGACCATGGCTGTGCATTTTAAAGTCATGTATTTGGGACCATGCAGTTTAAGGTCTTGCAACTAGACCTCCGCTATAGTTTAAGGTCATATAGTTCGAACCATGGTGCTAAGCCTTGTAACGTCATGCGGTCATAACGTGCACTATAGTTTAGGGTCATATAGCTGGACCATGGTTGTGCATTTTAGAGTCATGCAGCAGGGACCATGCAATTTAAGGTCATGCAACTAGATGCCCGTTATAGTTTAAGGTCGTATAGTTTGGACCATTTAGTTTAGGGTCGTGCATCTAGACCGTTGTGTGGGTCGCCATGTAGGTGAAGCTCCATGGGGAATAAGTCTGTGGATGACAATCCGACTCCTAGGGGATAAGATGGTTAAGGCCATACACAAACAGAGGGCTTAGATGGAGATGGTAAATGGGAGCAGACTTCATTGGGGACTAGGGGGCAAGTATCACTCCCTAGGGTGAACGATGAGAATCCTTGGAGAACAAGTTTATGGAATGTAACTTGACTCTCTGCAGATAAGATAGGTTGGTGCGAAGCAGACCTACTTGGGGATTGAAGAGGTAAACATGAATTTTTTAGCATACACCTAACTCCACTAGGGATGATGGGCTGTGGTACAGGTGTAACTCCTATTGAGGATGATGGCGGAACACTCTTGATGATGACTAGGTTCAGACACACAGGGTATTAGCACATGTACGACGTTAGCATGGGGAGTGTAACATGCACTGCACTGGTCCTGTATGGCGCTAGTAATCACCAGTGACACGCGTGGCATTAGTTGCACGCGGCGATAGTCTTGAAAACACGACCGACGTTAACCTTTGAAAACACAACTGACGCTGGGCCTTGACAAACACAGCCAGCACTGGGCCTTGACAAACACAGCCAGTGCTAGCCTTTGAGAACACAACCAGCGCTAGGCCTTGGCTAGGTCATAACAAACACAGCCGGCGCTAGCTTTGACAAACACAGCCGGCGTTGGTCTGAGTTTGGGGCCTCGAGCTTGACTTGACCCCTTCCGGGTCCAATTGACCCTTGGTGCTACATGGGCAGGAGCATGAACGACAGTAACATGTGCAAGGGCTTCGGGTTGGGCCCGACCCGGTATGGCCCATCACTGTTTGGCCATCGGGTACCTGACTGGCATTTTCAGCTTGTGCGGGGTACTTTGAGAAAGTTCCTGCTATATAAGGCGTTAAACCCATTTTGCACCGTTTTTACCTTTGGGTAAAATGGCTAAGGCATTTTAGTACTGAGAGAGAGAGCTCCCAGCAAGAATTCCAGCAAGAACGTAGAGCACTCGAGTTAAGTGTGCAGGAGTTCGCCAGCAAGCAGGAGAATGTTCTGGTTGGAAAGAGGGATCATAAAAGAAATTACAAGAATCAATGCCGAGGGTTGCTGCTCGAGTGAGACAAGCATGGAGTTCACCAGAGAGCAACGAGTAACTCCAACTGTAGTTTCGAAGTATCGGGGAAGGGGAAAAGGGGTGTATGTTGCAGCAGGGTGTTGACAACGAACTTCTGCTGGTTTCTGATGATTTTTCAGTGCTGTGGAGGAAGGGGAAATGTGCGTCAGTGGGTTTTTGGCGAGTGGGGAGGTTTCCTGGCAAGAAGCCGAGAGATCACAGGCAGGCTAACAGGCGCCGGTGGTAGACAAAGGGTCTCGACGTAGGCAACGATTATCAATAGCGAATGGTCACCAGAAGGTGAACAGTCACAGGGAATTGAAAGGTCTTGAGGAGTTGAAAGGTCACTTGCAGCCGAAGGGACACGGGAATCGAAGGGTCGCAGAGAGACGAAGGGTCTTGAGGAGTTGAAAGGTCACTTGATAGCAATCGAAGCGTCACGCACGATGATAGAGAACATAGCTGACACTAGCCATAGTCAGCGTTAGCTTCAGTCGGTGTTAGCCCTTTGTCAAAGGCAGCAGGCGTTACGCCTCGAAGTTACAGCCAGTGTTGGTCCTTGAAGACACAGCCATTGTTAGCCCTTGAGAAACGCAGCAGGCGAGAAACATAGCCCGCATCGGTCGTCAAACATAGCTGGCGCTAGTCTCGCGTTGTGCTAGTCATTGCCATAGTCGCGCATGACCAGCAACCTGATGCGCATGGCGTTAGTCGCAAGCAGCGGTTACTGTTCGCTTGATGATCCTTTCATGAATGATAGCAAGCCGTGCCCAGCTGAGTTACACCCGACAGCAGTCATACGCAACGATAAGTTGCACTCAGCAATGATCATGCAAGGCGATGACTTGGTCAGGCCAAAGGTGGTAACCAATGGTAAGGCCTGGCTTATAGAATCTGTTGAAGGTCAAGTCCTCTAGCACAATTGTGAGCTCCATGTTATTCTGTGGAAGGGCCCTCACTGTGAACAGGGTATGCTCTCCATCATAGGCCAGTTCCTGGCCAGAGAAGTCTTCTTTGTACGTTTGATATACTCGATCAAAGCGCTTCCACCTTGTTCTAATGTGAGAGCGACTTTTGGCCTGTAACCGTCCTCTCCTTAGATGTAAAAGCAACGTTGAGGTCAGTTGTTCTCTTTTCTTCTGATGCAAGGAAAATTTTTGGCCTATAACCGTCCTCTTTTCCTCAGATGCAAGAGCAACGCTAGGGTCAGTCATTCTCTTTTCCTTAGATGCAAGAGCAATACTGCTTGATAATATACCCCTGTAACCTCCCTAATAATGGGTTTCTTATTGTAATTTGTAATACCTCGTACTATAATAAAAAGTAAGTTTTTGCTTTTGTGCCTTTCTTCTTTTTCTTTTCTTCCCTTTCCCTTTCCTTTTATTCTTTCTTTCTTTTCGGTGCTCATTGAAATTTTTGAGTGGCATCAGGGATAATACTTCTTTAAGTGTCGTCCATTGATAGGGGGCATTGCCTCCTCTCCATCATATGTGTCACTATGTAAGCTTCATTTGACGAAACCTTCTTGATTATGAAGGGGCCTTCCCATTTAGGTTCAATCTTCCCTTTGCACCACCCATGCATAATGATCAAACTCTTGACGACTAGAACCAAATCCCCACGGGTGAACGAGCGAACCTTAACAGACTTGTCAAAGGCTCTCTTCATTTTTCCCTGGTTAAGTTCAAGATTCTGTTAAGCTTCGAGCCCTTTTTTATCAAGTGCATCTAATTCTTGATAATAAAGCTTGACTCTCTCGTCTTCGGTCAATCCTTTATGTGTGGCGATATGCAGCGAGGGGAGTTGAATCTCAAGGGGCAAAACTGCTTCACCCCCATAGACTAAGAAGTACGGAGAGGAATCAGTGGCATTTCGTGTGGTGGTGCAATAGGCCCAAACACTTCGGGAAGCTTCTCATTCCAGTTCTTTTTCGTCTTTGATACTGACTTCCTTAAAACGTTGCACAGGGTTTTATTGAAAACCTCAGCTAAACCGTTCACCCAAGGTGGTACATAGTTGAGTACTTCCACTTGAAATCGAACTAGTTAACTAAGCAATTAATGTGATGAATTTTGAATTGAGGGCTGTTGTCAGATATAATCCAGTTAGGCACCCCAAACCAGTATATGATGTGATGCTGCAGCCCAGTTAGAGAAGTAATTTGCCACCGCTAGAATAAAAACATGACCCATTACAGAAGGAGAGTGTACCATGAGGCCATGACCCATGAGGCCACTGTAGAATGTAAGGGCTCTGGAGGCTCGAATGCATTTGGCACGCCTAGCACCTCTTGGCATAGTTTAAGGAGTTGGCAGCCATCAAAGGCCAATAATACCCCAATCTACGTATCTGTTCATAGAGCTTAGAGCCGGACTGATGTAGTCCACAAATGCCTGAATGTACTTCTTCCAGCACCTTATTTACGTCTTGTGCATCTACACATCTGAGAAGAATACCATCAAAAGACCGTTTGAAGAGAGCATCTCCTTCAAGGAGGGTGTACTTGGTCAGCATTCGACGCACATTAACACTAGACTCTCTAAAATCTTCCGCCTACTCGACTTCCTCACATATTGGGTTAAAGAAATCTGGTTCCTGTTTTTGATGATCAGCTCCTTGACTTTGTGCCATTCCCTATTCAGCTTTAATAAACTCTTTGGCTGATAAAAGTGCCTTGAATGGTCAAGGCAGGCACTCAAGAAAGAGGATTCTTTCATCATCGGCATCTACTTCGGTTCTAAGTTAAATGTGTCTTCATTCTACGACCCAAACCGGTGTAGGTCCTGGTGAAGACAATTGAATTGTAGCGCCGAGCTTTGCGAGTGCATCAGCTTGCGAGTTTAACCTTCTGGGGATGTGACTCAAGGATACATCATCAAACTGAGCCATATACATTTTTTCAGTATCTTGATAAAAGGCTTGAGGGTGTATTTTCTCACGTCATAAATCCCCTTGAGCTGCCAAATAACCAACTCGGAATGACCATATATATTGAGCTGCTCCAAGTCTAGATCAAAGGCTATCTCCAACCCAATTATAAGGGCCTGATATTCTACCTCATTATGGGAACTGGCTTCAGTGAGAGAGAAGGATAGAGAAAGTACCCCTCGTTTTGGAGTCATGAATACCACTCCGGCACCTCCTCGATCAGATTGGAAGGCTCCGTCAAAGTACATCTCCCACGCTTGGGTAAGTTTTACACAAAATACTTCTTCATCAGGGAGGTCACCTGATGGAGGAGATTCTGTCAACACAGGATATGCTATAAGAAAATCAGCCAGGGCTTGACCCTTGACTGCCTTTTGTGGTACATATGTGGTGTTGAATTCCATGAGCAATAATGCCCACTTAGCAAGACGTCCCGACAAGCATGGGCATGTCATGAGAAACTTCATAGGGTCTTCCTTTGATATAAGCTTTACTTCATGACTGAGCAAGTAGTGGCAAAGCTTTTGTACTGCAGAGATTAGGGTTAGGCACATTTTTTCAATAGGGGGATAATTCTTCTCAGCCCCTTGCATCCTGCGGTTGAGATAGTATAACGCGGTCTCTTTCCCCTCATCATTGTTATGTTCCAATAGTGCCCCGAGTGACGCGTTCATAGAGGTCACGTACAGGATGAGGGGTTTTCTCCACACCGGTGTAGAGAACACTAGAGGGTTGAGTAAATATCACTTGATGTCATCAAGCACTGCCAGGCATGCTTCATCCCAAATGAATGAGGTATCCTTCTTTAACAGGTGCGTAAAAGGCTTACAGCAACCTGAGAGGTTCAAGATGAATCTATGAATATAAGCTAGTTGTCCTTGAAGGGACCGTAGCTCTCGCAGCGTAGTTTGTGGCAGCATTTCCTAGATCACCTTGATCTTGACTGGCTCAACTTTCAGCCCTCAGTGTCTAACAATGAATCTCAAGAATATTCCTGAACGCACACCAAAAGTTCATTTCAGTGAGTTCATCTTGAGCTGAAGACATAATCATTCGAACACCTTTTCAAGGTTTCGCAACTGAGAATCTTTCTTTTCAAACTTAACCACCATGTCATCCACATAACATTCAACCTCCTTATGCATCATGTCCTTAAAGATGGTCGTCATTGCCCTCTGATATGTGGCACCGACATTCTTCAATCCAGAAGCTGTTATTGTGTAGTAGAAGACCCCTTTGGGAGCAAGAACACAGTGGCTTCCTCATCTTCTGGTTCCATCTATATCTAATTGTACCTAGAATACTCATCCATGAAGGAGAAGATCTGACAGTGAGCCGTGGAGTCAATGAGCATCTCCATAAATGGCAAGGAAGTCATCCTTTGGGCAAGCAGCAGTCAGGTCGCGAAAGTCGATGCAAACCCTAATTTGGCCATTTTTCTTTTTAAGTGATACAATATTTGCCATCCACTTTGGGTAGTTGACTTCACGAATAAATCCTACTTACCTGAATTTGGTCACCTCAGCATTGATCTGCATTTCGAGATCATTCCTGAACCTCCTTGATTTTTGCTCAACGGGCTTAGCGGATGGATCAATGCTGAGGCGGTGGACCGCGAGTTGAGGATCTAAACTAGGTATCTCATGGTAATGTCTGGCAAATACATCTCGATTTTCTCGTAAGAAGGCAGTAAAATTTTCTTTCTCCTCTGGTGACATATTTGTCGAGATGAAAGTGGGCCAGGGCTCGGCTTCATCCCCTATATTTATCTCCTAGAGTTCATCAGCCGTAGCTTGGCTATCTTCTTCCCATTCTTCTAGGGCTTCTTGCAACTCATCATCATTGGCTTCGGAGGTCGTCTCATTAACCTCAAGTGCAGAGACCCATGGTCTTGACATCTCTGCCTGCAATAGAGCTCCAGTGTAGGACATGATTTTTGCCCTTTTCTCGAACTGAGGAACAGAAGGGTCAATCTCAAACATGGACAACATATCAGGCTGTAGAAGTTTGATTTGAAAGTTACAGGGAGGTTGAGATTCAGCGATTGTGGGGCCAAAGGAATCTTTACAAGAATCACTCGGTCTTTGCATGGGTGTCTGCAATGTTTGCCCCGTGCTAGCTGATACTTCATAGACCTGTACCATGTGGCAAGCTTCTTGAGAATAGAAGCTCTATCCACTTGATTCTTTTAACCTTTGCTCAAAGTCGGGTTCAAGAGGCCACTGGGGTTTCTTCGGCTTTGACTTCTTGGGCTTCTCAGCAGAAGATGAAGGCTCTGACTTAGCTCGAGCTGCCAGAGCATCAGCGATTGTCAAGAATCTAGCCACCTGGGCTAGTGTTTTTCTCAGCCGCCTCCAGTGTGTCCTGCTTATGTTGCTTCCTTCAAGTTCTTTGTCAAGAGTCTCGAAGTCTTAACATTTCAAGATTGTACTTGCAGGTGACATAGAAGAGGAAGGGGAAGAAAAAGAAGAAGAATAAGGGTTAGTAGTTGAGGGAATTTTAAGGTCATTCCCCTCATTAGAACAATTTGGGCAGCTTTTTACGTCATCATCAGAATTAGATGTGTGCAAGGAGTCTTTTAGGTCTTTTCCCTGCTTAGACTGTTGGGGGGTGCTTAATGTCGTCACCCTCATTGGACGTGCCCCGAGTAGAAGATGGCTCAGGGATGTCCTCTTGGTGAGGTGAGAGAGTAAGGATAATTGCATCGGGGATGAAGTTCCGTAAAGTCAGCAATGGAGGAAGAGACCTAAGAAATTCTTGCCCGATGGTCGGTTGAGGAATCTTGTTCCTTCGATGAGTAGCCCTTGGCGCTTGACTCTTCTTGGATTCCTTAGGAGGTGCTTGATCCATCTTGCTAGGTTCATGAACGGCCCTAGCCTGCAAACTGGCTCTTTCTTTAAGGATTTGAGTCTGCTCTGCCCATGATCGACTCTCCATGGTTGGGAAGTTGAGGGCTTAGCAGAATCGGTGGCATCAACAGATTCTTGCATTTAAACATTTTCATCGACGGGGTCACTGACATATAAGTGTTCTTCCATGACGGTGTAGGCAATGTGACCCCTTTGCATCTTCTTTGAGACTATGACTTCAAACCCACAGCATTCGCTCAACTTGTGGCCCCATATCAGGTGATACGGGCACCAGTGATTCTCAGTTCCTTGAACAAGGAGCTTGGGCTGCCTTGTTGGCTTTAAAGTGGTGAGTAGTAGTTGGAGCATCATGTGAAACAAAGCCTGAAGGAGATCTAGCGGTAGCTCATCAAAAGAGTGCAGGCCTTCACTTTCCTCCTGTACTGTCACTGTGTGGGGGGCCTCAATTGCCCTGAATGCTTTCTTAAGTCCTTCGAGTTTTATCTGACCCTTCTGAATCACAACCTATATGATGTCTTTAAGCATGTAGCATTCATATGTGGGGGGTTTATCCTCCGATGATAAGCACAGAAGTTTGCGTGAGTGTCGAGTTCAGCTTGCTATGGAAACTTGGTCTCAGGCAGCTCGATTATGTTCTGCTCCAGTAATAATCGAAGTAGTATGGGAGCCCATTCCTTTTCAAAAGGGTAGACTTTATTCTTATGCTTGGCCTAATAATCATCTCGATTAAGGTTCGCAGGTGGGGTTACCCAGTTGTATGATTGATGTTCCTTGCCTGTCTGAGGTGCTGTTTTTGTTGTGCCTACACCTTTGGAGAGGTCCAAAGTCTGAGAGGAAGCCTTCTTTGGATCACTTACAGTGACGGTCGCAATAATTACTCCTTTCTGTAGGTTGCCCCGAGTGTTGGTTCAAGGATTACCAATGCCCCGGTCGTTTCTTGAGCTCGAGGACTGCTGTCGCGACCCTCCACAGGCTTTTTGTGGGAACTGACTTAGAGATCAGGTCTGACATGGAGGTCGGATTGGAGGCCACAACATGTAGGGTTCTCTCAGGTCACATGTTTCTCACATAGGTTTGAACTGCTTCCTTATCAGGCATTGGATTAGGATGGCGAGCAGCCAAATCTCTCCATCTTGCTATGAATTGATCTACATGTTCATCTGGTTCCTAGGTCAGGGTTAGAAGCTCAATGGTTTGGACCTCTCTCTCAAGCTCATAGAAGCATTGGTGGAATAGGTTTTTCATGTCCTCCCAAGTCTATATCGAATTTGGGTGAAGCCGAGTATACCATTAAAAGGCCGAGACATCAAGGGTTTCAACGAACTGATGGAGAAGGAGTCTCCCATCAGCCACTGTCTCCCGACATGCCACATGGAAATGGGCGATATGCTGGTACGAGGATGTCGTACCAGTGAACAAGGGAAACTTCCCTTTCTTTAGTCTGAGGGAAACAGAACCTAATCAATATATGAGGGGTATGGCTTTTGGTCAAGCGTTGTACCTTGTATTCCTAGGATTTGTCTGTTCTTCAAGCTACGAGTCACCATAGCGTCGATGTCTTCTTGTGAGAGGGGGTGAGGGACGAAATTGTCCTGTGAGGCAGGAGGAGGAAGCTGCCTTGGAGCTGCATCATCTGAGTGATGGGAGTTTGCCTCATGGTTAACCAAGTGTAGCACGATTTCCATGCGATCAATTTTCTCCATCATTGCGCGCACCATCTGTTCGAACCTATCCATGCGTTCTTCCTAAGAGTCGCTAGGTTCGTTCACAACCATGACACTGACCATCTCTTCAGGGAGGTCAGCCTTAGGTGCAGTTGAGGGCTTCGGAGGTTGGCGAGTCACACGTGACAGATCGATCAGCAAGGGTTTAGCATGCCCCGACGGAACTCGAGTCTTATATGCCGACCGTGTGAGGATCAATTCTCGATAGCCTTGGGACCGTGGCTGCTGGACGGTTGGGTCATCCTCTATGACACTGACCTTGGTGCAGGATTCTCTCACCTCTTCTTCGAGCTCTGTTGTCCGAAGAGGGTAGAAGGGGTTCTGACGAAGAGGATCTTTGGAGCTGAGTGCCCTGACCGTTTTGGTGGCTTCTCTAGTCAGGATTTGTAGACCCATATCGCGCTTGGCTTTGAGACTTTCATGAACCTCATGCCAGAATTACGATCTGGACTGCGGCTGGTCGGCCTTTCTTTCTCAAGAGAGAGTCATCTCCATTAGGTGAAGCAATGGGTGTGGGCCAGGAACTGGGGTCAACCTGGGCCGTGGAGGACGAAGGACTTGATCTCCCATCAGGTCTTTGCCTAGAGGGAGGACGAGGTGGTCATCTTCCGTGTACTTGGGTTCGCACAGCGATGCCGTTGCCCCAAGTAGTGGGATACACATGCACGCATACAGGTTTCGGCCCAAGGATGCCTAATCCTGGACGCATACTCAAGGTAACACGAGGGTTGCCCTGAGGTGTGGCTCGAGTGGATGATCCACGAGCCTTATGATGTGTGCGCGAGGTGGAGGCCCCATGGTCTCCGCCTCGATTTGTCGAGCCTCTAAGCATAGAGAGTTGAGGTGGTGTAGGAAAGTAGGGGGTGGCCTTGCAGCGACCCACAAAAGCAATGTCAACTTGTTTGCCTTTTGCAGAAAGGGATTGGGTAGCCTTTCAGCATACCTAGACAATACGACTGGCAAGTGATTTGTCGGTGACAGGGTGCGTACTGTGAGTGGTAGCAAATGTGCTATCGATGCAAAGTGCTTTGGTAGAAGTTCCACCAGAGCCGGGAGATGGGGAGTCAGAGACCTTTAAGTCTCTTCTCATAGCTATCTAGTTTAGGACCTTGAAGCTAGGTCTTTGCTCAAAAAGAAAGTTGGGAACGTAGTTCGAGGAACTTGTTCTCAGGGGAATCTCACGAATGTTGGGATGAGAAAATCCCTGATTCGAAAATGGGTTAAGGAACCCAGAAGCCCTATGAATGGAGAAAAATAGAAAACAAAGGAGAGACTAGCCAAACAAGCACGATCTGACAAATGGGTAGTAAGTCCCCAGACCGGCAGCAAGATGGGCACGGTAACTCAGACCGGTACGGCGGCAATACTGCTCGACTACGGGACTATCATAACAGTGCTAATCTTAACCTTCCTTAGTCAAATGCGAGAGAAAGAAGAAAGAAGAGAGACAAGAAAGAGAATGAGAAGAGAAAATTGAAAACAAGAGTAGGAGGAGAGAAGAGAGAGTAACGAGAGATAAAAGGGAAGAAAGAAAAAGAGAAGAGAAAGAGAAGCAAAGAGTGAACGAAAGGAGAAGAGAGACGTGAGAAGAAGGGAATAAAGAGAGGAGGAAAGAGAAGAAAAAGAAAGGAATAGAGGAGAGAAGAAAGGAGAGGAGAAAGAGAAAGAAGAAAGAGAAGGGAGAAGTAAGAAAGAGAAACATGGAGAAATAAGTAAGCAGAGAGAAAGAAGAAATGAGAGTGGAGATGAGAGAAAACAAAGAGTGAGGAGAAGAGGAGAGAAGAGAGAAAAAAGTGAGAAGAGAAGAAACATGGACGACAATGGGCCTTCACCGTCCATGACAGAAGAGAGAAGAGATAGAAACATGGACAGCGATGGGCTTCTGCCGTCCATAACAAAAGAGAGAGACGAGAGAGAAAAACATGGATGGCGATGCGCTTCCACCATCCATGATGAGAGAGAGAAGAGAGAGAGAAACATGGACGGCGATGGGCTTCCACCGTCCATGATAGGACAGAGAGAAGAGAGAGAAACATGGATGGTGATGGGCTTCTACCGTCCATGACAGGAGAGAGAGAAGAGAAAGAGAAACATGGACGGCGATGGATTTCTGCCGTCCATGATTGTAGAGAGAGAAGAGAAAGAGAAATATAAATGGTGATGGGCTTCCACCTTCCATGACAGGAGAGAGAGAAGAGAAAGAGAAACATGGACGACGATGGGCTTACGCCGTCTAAGACAGGAGAGAGAGGAGAAAAAGAAACATAGACGGCGATGGCTTCCATCGTCAATGATAGGAGAGAGAGAGAAGAGAAAAGAAAACATGAACGACGATGAGCTTTCGATGTCCATGACAGGAGAGAGAAAAAGGAAAACAGGGATAGCTATGGGGTTCCGTCGTCCATGACAGAAAAGAGAGAGAAAGAAAGAAACGTAGGCAGCGATGGGGTTCCGCCGTCCAAGACAAGAGGGGAGAGAATAAGAAGGAAACATGGACGGCGATGAGGTTCCACCATCCATGACAAGATGGAGAGTAACTTGGAAAGAACATGAACGACGATAGGTTCTGCCGTCCATGACACGAGGGGCCCGGCCCGCCACTCGGGTTAAGGTTCAGCTCACCGTTCATGTTCTACGAGACAAGAACGGGATGAGAATGTCATGCGAGGCGATAGGTACTGCTGTGCATGACTAAGGAGGAGAGAGAAAGGAAAGATTAGAGAGAAAATAAAAGACAGAGAAAAGAGAGGGAAAGAAAGAGAACAGAGAAAGAAAGAAGATGAGAGAAAAAGAAAGAAGAGGAGAGAGAAAGAAAAATGGAGGAGAGAGAAAGAGAAAAAAAGAGAGGAGGAGAGAGAAGAAGAGAGGAAAGAGAGAAAGAGATGACAGTAAGAGAGAGATGAGAGAGAAAGAGATGGAAGAGATAGAAAGAGAGAGGAGAGAGAAGAGAGAGATGACAGAACGAGAGAGAAAGTTATCTTATCGAAGGTACCAAACTTTTTCTTCTCACTCCTTTTTCTCTCTCCAAGGCGTGACCACAATATCAATATAAAACTCTCAAATTTTATTCATTAAAATGAAGGATGAGTGAATCTTTTTACAATTAAGTTTAGCACGTATTTATAGAATTGAACCTAAACATCAGTGGATGCCCAAAATCTAGCCTAATTGATGATAATTACATTTTATTTGAAAAAAAAAAAATTTGAAAAATAGGTGCAAAATGAAGGTTTTGCAGCTGCCCAACAATACATTGAATTTCAAAATAGTCCCTGCTACAGCTCAAGAACGTGTGTGATCTTCCATGGCCGATTCGAGGTTTCTCCGGAGTCTGTTTGATCGAAAGATAATTACTTTCTCGTTGGGCTTGGAATGAGAATCGATTTAATACCAACTTCGAGTCATGAATCACGTTTTTAGGCCACAGTCATGTGACTCAAAATTTCATAAATCTTGAAAACTTCGAAAAGATAATGTGCTAACTCCTTGAATTTTTTTCTTTAGTTTCTTCATTGACTCGCACTGATCATGCTATCACGATCGCATTGCAACAAACATAGCTCGATTTCGGGCCCGGATGAAGATTTTGCCATCTTTAAGTTTTGGCCGAAATCTAAAATCCGGCAATCGGAATCCGCAGCAGCTTCGATGCCTTTGAGCTTGAAATATGACCGTTCATTACGCACAGGGTTCGGACCAGACAAAGCCCTATACCTTATGCACGTGATAGAACCAGTTTCTCGTCGATCAAGTAGACGAGCACCGTGATATGACTACTCGAGTGGGTCGTGCTGCTGCTGATTTTCTTGTAACTTTCTTCACGAATTGCCAACTTCTCTCATATTTTCTCCCTGCTCGGGCATCATCACGGGACGTGCCACATATCAAAACTCTCGTCTTGACGAGACGAGCATGCTCCAAAACGTTTGGGGTCTATCGGACTCAAAACGAGTGAGCTATGAGTCTTCAAAGCTACTGCTCGTAAAACCAATCTCCTTTAACGAAGATTGGCACAAGGAGGCCATACGGGAATAGCGTTTGACTTACCCCTTTTCAACGTTTCACCTATAACTTTGTCTTGAGAAGTTTGATTAAGCCGAAATTTGACCCTTGGGGGTTTTCAACCATGTCGGGTTCAATGGCAGTGGTCCTACAGCTATTTAAAGAACCAAAAATAGATTTCTAGTTGTGGGGTCCATTTCAAGGTACAAGAGGCTACTTTTTCAGAAATTGTTTCTTTGTCAGCACTGCCGTAGACATGTCGGATTGTGACGAAACTTGACAGATGAACTTTTGGAGTCCTTAGGAAGATTCTCACCCTTTCTGAGGAAATTATGAGACTGTCAAGAATTTCATTGTATGTCAGGGCTTTATTGATCATCTTCTCTTTTATTCTGCATAGGAGACCCAAGGTGCTGAAAAATATCTTCAAACAATGTGTTTAACTTTGATATTCGCATGCTAAAAGCTCAGACACTATTTTCTTACACACCCAGTTTAGCTCATCTCTCGAGCAGACCCTATTAAATTTCTTTTGTCGTGCCCTTGTCTATCGGGTCGACTTGTGAGATGATCATTACTTCTCATGAAGTTTGACATCACATATGTGCCACAAAAAGCTATTAAAGGAGAAGCCCTTGTAGGTTTCTTGGCTGCACATCCTCTCTCAGCTGATTCTCCTTTATTTCATGACATACTAGATGAAGAAGTATTTCATGTTGAAGCTTCGTGTGAATGGAAGAAGCACTTTGATGGGGCTTTTCAGTTTGAAATAGGTGGTGTAAAAGTGGTATTCTCCACCCCTCATGATAGTCATGTCCCACTATCATTCTCTCTCCTAGAGATAGAGTCGCATAATGAAGCAGAATATCAAGCGTTGATCATACGCTTGGAGATTGCTTCACACATGAGTTTGAAGTACTTGGCTATTTACAGAGATTCAAAGTTGGTAATTAGGCATCTCAAAGGTGTATATGATGTAAGGAAAGATAATCTCAAACCTTATTTCAATACTGCCAAAACACTAATGGCAGAATTTGAAGAAGTTGCTCTTGAGCATGTACCGCAAAGACTTACTGCACAAGTCGATGCACTCGCCAAGTTGGAAGCAACTATTCAAATCCCATTAAAAGAGCTGACACCAGTATGGGTAGCAGAGTGGAGATGAGTTGATTTTGTTAAAAAGCTTGACAATGATGATGTAATGCAGTTGTTTAAGAAGTGCCCTTCTTATCCATTAGGGGCACTAATTGCAACTAGAAAGGCCATGCAAGATTCAAGCATTTCTCAGAAACCTCTTGTTATCAAAGAGAAAGAAGAAAAAGAGTTATAATCTCAGGATCCCTTATGTGCAGAAGTGGAACCAGTAACAGACTGGCACACCCCTATAAAGGACTATTTGTAGCACAATTGGCGTCCTGATAACCCCATCGAACGTAACAAGATCAGCCACACAATATGTGTATCGCGATAGTATCCTTTTTTAATCTCTTACAATGACATGCTGCTTAGGTGCATTGATCAAAAAGATGTAAACAATGTAATCGAAGGAAGTTCAGGATGGAGTTTGTAGGATGCATCAATCTGGCCTTGAGCTATACAACAGAATCATCAAGATAGGCTATTACTAGCCCAGTATGAGTGCTGATTCACTTATGTTTGCAAGAAATTTTAAGGCTTATCATATTGATTCGATATTTTTCCATCAAGCTCCTGATCCTCTCCACCTGATACTAGCAGCATGGCCTTTTGCTCAATGGGGTATGGATATCGTCTTTAGGGCATATCTTTATACTTGTTGCGACATATTACTTCTCAAAATGGGCTGAACCCATCCCTCTCAAGAAAGTTTCATGACTTACACTAGCCAACTTCGTGTGCCACAATATTACTTATAGATTCGGTGTGCCTGACCGGATGACCTCAGACAATGGTCCTCAGTTTCGAAGCCATCATATAGATCGTCTGATCAATAAGATTGGGTTTAAGTGGAAGTATTCGACCATGTATCATCCAAGAGCTAATGGCCTGGCCAAAGCCTTTAACAAAACCCTTTGTGATGGCTTAAGAAATTATGTTTCTGAAACGAAAAGGAATTGGCATGAAAGACTTCTTGATGTCTTATGGGCTTATTCTATTACAGCTCAGATTCCAACTCAGTAGACACCCTATTCTTTGGTATATAGGGGTGAGGCTGTGTGGCATTTTGAAATTTAGCTACCCTCACTCAGAATAGCTATACATTATGTGATGATGGATAAGGAGCAAGTTACAATCTGTTGTCAAGAGCTTGATGCCCTCGATGAAAATAGACTACAAGCACAACAAAGTCTCGAGATTCACTACAAGCACAACGAAGTCTCGAAATTCACAGAAACCGTATGCAACAGGCCTTTGATAAATTGATTCAGATACGGTCATTTGTTACAGGGAAATTAGTCATGACATTAAGGAGACCCATCATTACTCATGGTCTAACAAAGTTCAAATTTGAACCAAAATGGGAGGGACCATTTGTGGTGAAGAAATATTTTCCTAACGCAGCCTATGTTGAAGGAGAAGAATCTATGCCCCTCAGTCCAAGCCGTACAACCTTAAACTGCATGGTATAGATCCAAGCCACATGACCTTAAACTACATGGCATCGGTCTAAGCTACATCGGTCTAAGCTGCATGGCACCGGTCACTGCAAGACCTTAAACTACATAGCACACATCCAGGTGGCATGATGTTAAACTGCATCACACATGGTCTTGAAGGGACGGCCTTAAAATTGTCTTCATTGGGTCTCGGTGGATGACCTTAAAACACACCAACTTTATGGTCTTGAAAGAGCGATCTTAAAATTGTCTTCATTGGGTCTTAGTGGATGACCTTAAAACACACTAACTTTACAGTCTCGAAGGCGTGACATTAAAATTGCCTTCATTGGGACTTGGTGGATGACCTTAACACACCAAATTTATGGTCTCGAAAGTGTGACCTTAAAATTGCCTTCATTGGGTCTTGGTGGATGACCTTAAAACACACCAACTTTACAGTCTCAATGGTGCAACCTTAAAATTGCCTTCATTGGGTCTTGATAGATGACCTTAAAACAAACCAACTTTACGATCTCGAAGGTATGACCCTAAAACTTTCCTCCATTAGGTCTTAGTGGATGACCTTAAAATTGCCTCCTCAAAAAGATGGACATGATGAAACCTACAAGGGTGTCATGGGTAAAAGAGTCAGAAAAGAAAATAAAAGAAAAAATAACAGGCGTAATCATATCACCAACTATTACAAGCAAAATATGTCTAAATAAAGAAAACAAAAATGGGCACGATGAAAACCCGTGAGGGCATCGTGAGTAAAAATGTAAAATGGAAGACATGGGGGAGACCAAATACACTCCCATGAGAAGCAGTCCCCAGATTATTCTCTTACCCCCTTTTTAGGAGAGACAAGGGTTGGTCATAAGAGATAAGAGAAATGGAAACCATAAAGTAAGAGGAGCGAACTAGATGAAGGTGAAAGAAAAGAGCATTCATTCCATATATAGAAGGTTACAAAATTGTGGTTACAATTATCAAAAATCCACAAAAGGAATGAAAAAAACAAGATAGAACAAGCAAGAAGAGCAAAGAATTCATGAGCCCCTAGAAATTGTAAAGGGCTTCACGAATCATGGTCTTCAACTCTTACGAGTTCTCTGAAGCCGTCTTCATCTGCTCTTTGAGGTGGGAGATCGTCTGAGTAATTTGACTTAACAATTTGTTGGTCAAGATCATCTCAGAGTTCAGCTTCTCTAACTCTTGCACTTCATACTCTCATTGCAAGGCCTCGACTCACCATCATTCAAGGTCATTCAAAAGACCTTCGAATCGATCAAAGGTATCCTTCTCATAGCTAACACCCCTCAAAGCAGTAGCACAGTCCCTGACTACAATAATCTCAATTGCAAGATCGGAGAGGGAGTTTCCTTTAGCCCTTGGATACTTAACCGTAGAAAGCTTTTTGCTAGTAAAGTCTTCCTATTTGATATGGTGTTTTATACCGAAGAAAGCAAATATGAAGAACCAATCATAGCAAGGGGTGGAACTTCAACAACAATAGTTGGTTCCCTAGGAACAAGAGCCAAGGACTCACTAGAAGGAGTATCTGACTTGAATAGAGGCTCTACATCTGGAATTGCTAAATTTGACACTTTTAGAGTGGGGACAACCACAAGTTCTAGAGTTTTACTTAAAGAAGCATCTGGTGGAGATTGAGGCTCTGCTTCTGAAGTAGTTGGAGTGGCACTTCTGAAGCTATTACCTCAATATCTGGAGCCATACTTATTGCTTTCAATATCAACTTCAAGAATATTTCCTTCTGCAATAATAGTGCAGAGAAATTCTCCCTGACTCAATGATGAGAGAGACAGAGATTGCACTATTTCAAGCGCAGTTGGATTATCAGCAATGAGTGCCCTTGTTACTACTATAGAAGAGGGATCATTCTCCAGTTGACAACTCAAGCTGAAGGAAGTCTGACCAGATGAACCTGGTTGGGTTATGACAACTTCAAGAATTGTTTCTTGAATGGGAGTTGTTACCTCTGATGGCGAAGTCGGGCTAAGTGAGACTTCATCTTTGCATGCTTCTTTGGCTTGGGAGGTAAATCATCTGCTTCACTCAAAGAAGACTAAACCGAAGGGGATGTATCTGAATTTGATAAAGCCTTCTTATTCAGTCAAGTGATCTTTCTACTAACCTCAAGTTCTACAGTGGCACTGGGTTTGGGGCTCTCTACATCTTTGTTCTTGCTCCTTTCCTTGGAGTTGCCTCATCTCCTAACTTTGAAGAAGCACTCTTGGTCTTTTGACCATAGCGAGATTTGGAAACTGGAGCTAAATGCGACCCACCCCATATTAAGGAAATGAGGTCTTGAATAGGATGACCTTCATAACCAGGGATAACATGACGTTTGATCCACTTGAAGATCGAACAAAGGTCATCAAACAAAGACTTACTTTCACCTTTACTAGAAAGATACTAGAAGTCAGTATAGTCCATGGCCAGTGATCGAGGTATACCAAGCTCCTTCAAATCTAAGGGGTAATCGAGCTCGCAAACCTTGAAGAAGATTCCAAGTGGGGGGGTGGGATTTGAAATGATTTCCATGCATTGTATCATGTTTAGTACTATTAATGGCTTTCCATGTATGGGTTATCTTCCAGTAAGAATGGTTGGGATATTCCACCACAGCCAATAATCCTCAGTGGCATGACCTATGCGACCATAATGAGGGATAACAAACTATCTCAAGCCAGTAAGGGCAAGACAGGTTTCCCAAGTCATTCTCATGTTGCTATCAGTCTAGGATTCATGATTTGCACCTAGAGCATCGCGGGCTTGCCGAGACCCTTCTTCCCATATCTCTTTTAGAAAAACACTGAGAAGCAGCACCCTTGGTCTAAGCCATGCTGGCGAGCAAATATGTGGGGAAATTAGCCTTCAATCTTCTTATCTCCAACACCCATATAAGGTAAGATGCATCCCCTAACACTTGGAGATACATGACTTCTCGGGTCTCAATGGTATGACCATCGAAGACAGCACCAAAAGCATATGTGTAAACACGGTCGGTGGGACCGTCTACAGGGAAGAGGCTCCCACGAGAGAAGAAAGAGTTGTCAGTCAAGAATCGGCGTGCCTCGTCAGAGCCTCTAGAAATGGCCTTCATCCCAGCAATCCTCAGCATTTGAGGGCAGATATACTCTGACAAATCGTCATTGATCTCATATGCTCCAGGGGTATAAGGAGGAGATTCTTTTTTAGGAAAATATGTTGAAAACAGCCAAAGATATAGTGGACAGGGAAGGTTGATGTAAAGCCACCGGAGAGAACCTCTCCTCCAAAGGATTCACTCATGTTATCTCTAGATGTTGCTTTACCATGGGCAATTGCCCCCAAATCGTAGTGTATGCTGCAAAGGACTAGTTGGGCCAGGGCATACTAACGCCTTGCGCAAGCCTACAGGCCACAAAGAAGCAACCAGGGTGGATATCATTACCCCTTGACCTTGAGAGTGCGAATATGCACAAAACGATAGTGAGGTATGCAGCCAAGTATACATGATCCTTTTAGGATCTTCTGGGAGGGGTCACAAGGTCCTTAGTCTTTACTTTCACTTCTTATTCATCGTCATCTTAGAAAACATTGGAATTGGGTTCCTCCTTGTCTTGCCAGTTATCATGAAAGAAATCTGTCCATGCATTGAAATGCACTATCTTGGAGTCAGTATGTAGGAGTTGGTAAATTTCAAACAACTCACGAAGACCTGGAGGCTGTAGTTCGCCATTAATGGGTTTACTTCCAAAAATTACCCCATTACTGGGGATGAACTCCTCATACATGGCCCCCACCATGAGCAATCCACCATTGAAGTACATGTCAAGGCAGGTGAACTCCCCTTCACCATGATTAAGGAGCTAATTGTTGCTCTTATAACACTAGGACTCCAAGAGGGCCTTGATTGTGTGTGAGCTCCTGTCATAATACCCAACTGAGCACTAGCAAGCTACAGCCAGGGAACAAGTTTCCAAGCCCTTAGCATGTGAACAAAGGACATCAAATTTCCATGTGTTAGACCCCCGCATGTATTGGTGCTCTCCTTCAAATCGAAGCCCACTAGATGCCCAATGAAGACCCTCTTTCACCATCATTCTTTTCCCTAGAGTGGGAATATTTTCACTTGAGTTGTAGTTCATGTGAAGAGAATGGTACGGGGGTACACCATCTCCCTTAATCACAGGTTCACCATTTGTATCTTCATAAAGACAAAACCAAGCGTCTTCATTTACAAAGGTGATGCTCAAGGGCCATTCTAGTTTTTGAGTGATATCAAGACTACCAAGGGTGGTGGATCTTGTGAAAGAAGCACCTGTATAGGAATCAGTGCCTAATTCTCTAATGCAAGGTAAATGGTTCACCTTAAGAATTTTGACTGCAGAAGAAGCACAAAAGAAAAGAAGTAAGCAATTGAGAAAAATGAATATTCAGAATGATAAGGGTTTTCAAGTGAAAGAAAAAAAGAAAGTATAAAGAATCTTCAAGAGATTCATCTTGATCTGGTGGGGACGAAGTCTCTCAAAGACTTTTTCCAGGTTTATTATGTCATTGCTTCTTTGATCAAAATTTACTACGAGGTCATCTACGTAGCATTCCAACTCTTCATGGAGCATGTCTTCGAAGACGGTGATCATAGCCCTTTAATAGGTGGCTCCGGAATTTTTGAGACCGAAAGGCATCGTAACAAAAGACTCCCTTAGGAGTTAGGAAGGCAGTGAACTCTTCGTCTTTTGGAGCCATTCTTATTTGGTTACCCAAATAACCATCCATGAAAGAGAATACTTGGCAATTAGCAGTTGAGTCAATCAGTAACTCGGTGAAGGGGAGTGGGAAATCATATTTGGGACGAGCTGTGTTTAAGACACGGAAGTCAATACAGACCCTGATCTGTCCATTCTTCTTCATGATTGGCACAACATTAGCTAGCCATTTTGGGTATTTGACTTCTTTTATGAAATTTGTCGTTTTACTCTTGTTCATGTCTACTTCAATCTGAATTCCAAATCAGCTCTGACACTTCTTGATTTCTGAAACTTCTTGATTTCAACTTAACGATCTTGGAAGATGGGTCAATTTCCAGTCTATAAACTGCAACTTGAGGATCAATGCCCAGAATATCTTGATAATGCCAAGCAAATACATCTCCATTGGCTCGCAGAATTTCAATATATTCCTTGTTTTCTTTAGGGGGCACATTGGCTGAGATAAATGTGGGGATTGGGTTAGTTGCATCACCCAAGTTCACTTCTTCCAAGTCATCGATCGTGGCTTCACCACCATCTTCCAAGACTTCTGGAGCCTCTTTAATCCCTTCCTCGCTAAGTGGTATAAAGTCAGTGGTTTGCTCAGGAATTTCAAGAACCTCAAATGTTTGCTTTACAAAGGGTGGTTCTTTTTCTATCCGGGTGTCTTCTGTCATTTCTTGACGTTCATCAGCAGTGACCTCACTAGAAGTAAGTTTCAAAGGAGGTGGTGACAGTTCTTGCGATTCTGTCACATGAGTGCTTTGTTCGACAAAGAACGACCACGGAGCTTGGGTGCATTCTTTCTAAATATACTGAGACGTTGTAATCTTGATGGTGGCGAAGGGTGCTAGCAGCCCTTTACCATCATTCAAACCCTAGTTATTGGACGGCTTGTAATCTATTTTTCTCATGATCTGATGCGTCATGGGACTATAAAGATCCCATTTGGGCATGGATGTTGTATCTATAAGAGAGTTATTCCAAGGGCTCTCGTGAACAATTGCTTACCAAGTTTATGGGGTGAAACATGGTAAAGAAGAGGGAGAGGGTCTTAGGGGAAAAACCTCTTCCATCCTGGCCTTTCCCTTTTTTATAACTTCCACTTGGCTGAGCAAGTCTTGTACCTATTCTTTCAGCACTGCAATAGAGGCTGGCCTTTGAGCTTCATATTGCAATTCAGAAGCCCCCATGAAATCATGGGTTGGGGAAGAAGGACTGCTCATAGCTTCTTGATGGGTGATTCGAGTTTCCATCATTGGGGTTGGGAAATACAAGACTTCGGGAATACCTTAGGAGTATCTTGTCGATAGAGATCAGTTGGTATGAGGTAAGCAATATCTTCCTCCCTTTCAGGGACTGAGATATGCAAACAATCCGGGATTTGCAAGACTTTGAGGGCATCTTGCTGATAGAGAGGAGCCGGTGTCTGGTAAGCAATATCTTCATCCCTTTCAGGGACTGGGATATGAAAAACCTCAAGGATTTGGTACACTTTGGGGATGTCTTATTGATAGAGAGGGGGAGAGTGAGGTATGAACGCCGACCTCTTCGATTAGTCGGACCTTGGGTATTTGCAACACCTTGAGCTGGTTTGTGGGATAGTTGATCTGAGGAGCAAAGGAAGCATCACTCTCCTCTCTTAGAGAGACTAGAATATGCAAAGCCTTTTGGTTGACTTTTAGTTCTTTTTTGACGAGGCGTGCCATCTCATCCTCAAGGAAAGAAATGGGGATGTGTAACACCTTCATACCATCATGAGCATAAGTGACCGTAAGTGTTAGCTGGCTCGCGTTCTTGACCTCGTTCTTACTATGCTTGATTTGGGATTCTTGAAAGGAGGGAGTAGGCAGTGAAGCTTCACCTTCACACTCTTGACATGTCATATCATTCTGGGTCACGGGAGGATTTTCATCGATAGGTTTCAAAGGAATGAATTGTCCATATCTTTGTTCTTCCTCGAACATGTGATTTAAGTGACCTCGTCATGCCTTCGACATCTTCATGAGAGGTCAGAGCAGTCTCTCTCAATTTTGGGTCACTGGATTTCATAGGCAACACGAGCTCTTGAGAACGTATTGGGTCTTCAAAATAGTATTTGGCATCAACATAGTGCGACTCAACAATGGGACACGGTCTCTTGTTAGCATAGACCGTGTGTTGCCTTTTGTCTTAACTATATTTAAAGCATTGATGAAGCATGGATGGAACCACCCCATGATCATGTAGCCAAGGACAAACCAGTAGGATATTTTAACAGGTGTCAGTATGGATGACAAGGAATAATGTGGAGGTGTTCAAACGACCAATCTTGAGCTTAATACGGATGGTGCCAGCTACTTTTTATCCCGACTGGTTGAATCCATGAACTATCAAGATCGTGGGCTCAAGCTGCTCAATGCTTAACCCAATTCCGGTAAGGATTCTTTGAGGCATAAGATTCAATGCCGATCCACCATCCATCATGATCCAAGTGTGCAACTTGCTAATCATAAAGAGAGGTTGACTGTGTTCTCTCCCAATTGCAAGTCATCGTCTGAGAATTTGATAGCCATGCAACTGTTAATTATTACAGGGCCTACCCCAATATATTCAACTTCCATTTCATATACTTCGGGATGGGAGAGAGCTTATACTAAAGTCATACGACAGTTCTTTGATAGCATGAGAGCTTCATAGACACTCAGGAGCTCTGAGAGTTTCCTCAAGTGCCCAATCACACCATAGTTGACGTTGTCAACCTCGAGAAGAGTGGGCCCTTGGTTTACCATTGGTTTTAGAGAGGTAGGTGGTGATGGTGAGGTTTGTGAAGCGGAAGCTTTGGCTACGTCTGTCAAGTGTAGCTACGGGGTTAGGAGGAGAGGGTTGGCTGGATTGTGCAGCTGGAATGGGCATAGGTAAGACAGAGCAAGGTGAGGGTTGAGTTGGTCCAGGAATTTCAGTGATTGAATAAGGGACTGGTAGAGGCCCGGGATGTTTTAAGAGAGAGAATGCATTATGAATAGCGGTGGATGGGTCTGAATAGGAAACCAGTGGTGGTCCAGGTTATTTCAAGAGCTTAGATGGGGCCGGCCTCTGAATTAGCTTTAACCTTCTTCCTGACCTCAACCGTGTTCGGTCACTGGAGCTGTTGTGCTTCCCTCATGGAACACTAACATGTGTCATGCTTCATAATTTGAAGAACTCTCCCCTTTGAGTTCCTTCATAATTTCCCCAAGTCGGGTTCTGACGGCCACTAGGGCTCCTTCTCATGCTTTGGTTTTAAAAGCCGATTGAATGTCACTTCTAGAATGGGGTGTGCATCATTTCTGGCACCAAAGGCTATAACATCTGCAACACTTAAGAATATGGCCTTTTGAGCGACCGTCTTTCTTATTTGTTTGCTATGTCGTTTACTGGTTTTGCCAAGCTTGGCTCTTTGTTAAGGGTCTCGAAATCCGAGCACTCCATAGTTAGTTCAAAGAGAGGGTTTGAGGGGGAAGAAAGGTTCGAAGAACCGGGAATGAAGAAAGGTTCGAAGAACCGGGAATGGAGAAAGGGAGAGAGCTTTCAGGGTCAATACTTGGACTGGGCTTAGGGAGGCTTTTAACGTCCTAACTCTCATTGGATGGGCTCGAGGTATTTTTAACGTCATGAACCTCGTTGGACAATTGCAGAGGATCTTTAAGGTCTTTACCCTGCCTGGACTGCTGAAGGGTTATTTTAGAGTCTTCACCTTGATAAGACTATTGTGGGGTGCTTTTAGTATCGTCACCCCTGTCAGATAAATTTTGAATTGTCTTCATGGTTATGTATTGACCACCCTTGGCAAAAAGGATTTGCCTTGGGACGAAGTCATATAGGGTAGGAAGAGAGGGGAGAGGGGGAAGGAGTGTTGCTTCAATTGGGCTTTGAGGAGGCTTCAGTAAGTAACGCTGAGCCTGCAGGCCCCTTTTATTTTTCTTTCGTTTCTAAACAGATTGGGCTTCCTGAGCTTAGGGCACGGGCGCTGCATGGGCCTGGCGAAGGCCTTCCCTCTTGAGACATTTTGTCTTTCCACGACCATGATAAATTTTACATGGTTCGTGCATCCTAACAGGGATCAAAAGAGCTAGTGTTTTTGAGATACCAGGGACGGGGACTTGCACTTGTTTGAGAATTTCCTGTGGCGGAATTTCAATTTTATGAGTCTCTTTCGGAGGTGAGAATGGTGTGTCACCCACGACTATCTCACCGCTTTTTATGAACCTATCCAAAATAAATCGGAATCCATAACAGTGGTATAAGTCATGTCCTTTTAATCGGTGATATTGGAACCACAAGTCTTAGCCTCGTCCTTTCACCTGTTTTAGCTTCTTAGGTGTGAAGGGCACAATCATCTCTTAATGCACCATCACATTGAAGAGAACGGGGAACGCATGGGGAGACAGTTTAGCCGTAAGGTCACTGCCGATTGGCTTCTCTTGGATCGTGACCATATGTGAAGCCTCAGTAGTCTCAAAAGCTTTCTTAAGACCATCAAAATTGATCTATCCCTTTTGAGTTAAGGCTTAAATATGCTATTTCAGCTGAACGTAGTCTTGTACAGAATGGCCTAACATTCGATGATAGGCGCAATAATTTTTGGGTTGGACTAATCTTGCCTGTTCTGGCCTCCTCATAACAGGAAGAACCACCATGCCTTGTTCTACCAGCATCTTCAAAAGGATTGGCGCCCATGTCTTGTTGAAGTTGTAGTGTTAGCCCAATTTGCACTCGAATTGTTCGGTCCGATAAAGATTTTACGACGAGGGTACCATATTGTAAATCTGCCCTTGAGGCTAGGGCTCCTCTTGATTCCTAGGCAGCAACCCCCTAGAAGTATCTAATGTTTAGAGAGGAGAAGGGCTAGCGGTGACCGCAGTACTAATCATGTTCTTTTGCTAGCCAACGCATGGGTTCGACCTACTGTTGGCTGTACTATTGCTTTGACCCCCTTGAGGTCTGCGCTCGACCCCCACCATGGTGTCTCAATAGGCTTTCAATTTTCACCACCTTGGTGATCATGTCTGAGAAGGTGGTAGGGTTAGAAGCTTCAACATGCAAAGAAATCTATTTTTTCATGTTCCTTATGCATGTTTGCACCCCGTCAATTTATGACATTAGATTAGTCTGGTACATCGCGAGATCTCTCCATCTCTGAATGTACTCATTTATCGACGCATTCATGCCTTGAGTCATCGTGAGGATTTCGATTGCTTGAACTTTCAGTTCTGCTTCATAGAAGCATTTGTAGAACAGTTGTTCCATCTCTTCCCAAGAGTGAACTGAGTTTTGGAGTAAACGAGTGTACCACTTGAAGGGGGGCGCCACCAAGGCTTCTACAAACGGTTGGAGAAGTAGTCTGGAATCTGAAGTTGATTCCTGACATGCCGACATAATGTGAGCCGTAGGCTACTGGGGCGAGCCAGTGCCGTCAAAGATCGATAATCTTCCTTTTTGATATCCAGGGGGAAAGGGGATTTGATTAATAAAAGGCGAGTAAGGTATCCTATACTGAACACCTACTTGCTCTTTTGTAGGCTATAAGCCTTTGATGCTTTTATTGATCATCCTCTGGACATCTTCTTGAGTGAATGTCGACAACATAGAGTGTGAAACTATGTTGGGCTGATCATCGAAGAAGATAGGGGGGTTTAGAGGCCTGGGACTTTGGGGAATAAGAGGAGGTGGTGGCCTCCTTGGTTCCTCCTCGTGTTGGAGCTCGAGAGGGGAAGTTTCCTCTAGGTGAGAGGACCCTGTCACTGGTCGGGCATCTTCGAGTCCTTTAAGCTTATCCATGATTTTGCTCAGTATGCTTTCAAAGCGAGCCATCGAGTTTTTAGTTCATGCCCTACCTGGCTAATTACCATAACATAGACTTGTTCGTCAATGCTAGGTGATTCAGCAGTAGGGGTGGTCCTAATTCTTTTCACACCACGATCTAGCAGTCCCAGTAACAAGGGCTCTGCTTCCCCTGATTGAGCTTGGGACTGCCTTGTCGCTCAAGTGAGTAGTGGCCTTTGACACTCTTGGAGCCGCATCGTTGCCGAGTTCGGCGCTTGAAGGCCTTGAAGCCATTGCTTAACTCAAATAGACTCAAAATAGCCTTGAGGCCATATTTCTTCTGATTGCTTGTGACGGTCATGGGGCCACAGATCAGGTAGACTGGGTCCATCTTCTCACACTTCAACAACGGAGCAATGAACAGTGCCACTTGTATCATGTTCTTCTATGGTATGTAACAAATGGAACAGATTTTGCTTCAATGGGTCTTCGGGGGTTGAAGGCCCTACTTTTTATTTTGGACTGGGACTTTCATCCCCTTTGTCTGCTTGAGCCATAGGTTCCAATACATGTTTTACCATAATTTGAACCACCTTCGGCATCCTTCATGACTGGCTCGCCTCACAGAGATGAGGGCGAAGTTGATTAGTTTGGATAGCGTATGGTGCCCAAGGAGAAAGGAGCTCGAGGTTGGCTTGGGAAGCTTGGGTTTGCTCTAAAAAGAAGTATGTTGCCTTGACATCTTTAGGGGCATCATTTTGTGTCAAGTCCAACCTCGAGGGTTAACTCGTGCCTTGAAGGAACAAGGGGAGAGTAGAATGGTACTCGGTGGGACGTTTTTCAAGTACCACGTGGTCAGAGGCTTTGGGGCCCTTATCACCAACAGCATCTTGGGACCTGCATGTGCGTGCACGGTCCATAGAAAAGTTTGGAGTAGTGCCGGGTCTATCCCCTTGTGAAGTGAAAGGCTTGGTATTCGAAATACCTCCCTTTCTGATTAGAGCGGCCTTAGGGCAATGAGCATGTATGTGCATTTCCTTAAGGGATCTTTGTTTTCTTGAAGGTCATGTGCTCATTTGGGTGCAGTCTTTGGGCTGCCCCGAGCTGAGGGATTATCATGGAATGCTTCAGCAGTTTGAGAACCGTGTGTAATGGGTCCGGGGCCCAAAAGACCCGAAGCAGGTGAGAAGGTGGGTTTACGCTGCTGCTTGCCCCACTTGGTTATAGTGATGGTTAAACCATTAATCATGATATGCGTGAGTGCACATGGGGTGGCCTTGGAGCCACCTAAACTGTTGCAGTGTGTGTGGCGATGTGTTAGCATGAGGAGCGCCTTTGTAGAGTGGGGGCGAAGTGATCTTTCAGTTGCCCACAAAGACGGTGGTCTTAAAAGAGCCAACCTATTGGAGAAGAAGAGAGGAAGTGACACTGGGACCACCTTCCAGCTTAGGACTGGCAAAGTGTCTACCAGTAACATGGTGCACAAGAGAGGAGGTGGTTTTGAAACCACCAATGTAGCTAACATCAAGAGATTTTTTCTTGATGTTGGAGGAGAGGGAAGAAGCGGTTAGAGTCCCTTTTTCCCAGGTTTTCCTAGCCCGAACTAGGATAACATGGCCAGCCAGGCTGCTCGAGGGGTGCTTAGAAGAAGCGGAATGAATCGACTTGCTCCTTAAAGGTGCGGTCACAAACAGAGGGAATGATGAAATCCCCAACTTGGACAAAAGAGGAGCATTTAGACTCCAATGCAATTTTGGAGGAAAAGAGAAGACAGACTTTCGTTTGGAGACAATCCAAACCAACTATAGGGTGGTGTATCCTCAGTAGAGTCTCCAGTTGGTCGGCGCCTGGTTCTCTTGGTGAGAGAAAACCCTCTTTCAAACAACCGCGAGCGGTGCGCATGCGAGACATGTTTTAAGTGTACGCATGCACTCTACTTTACTTGAATAGGAACCAATAATAAGAGAAATTTTACTGACGAGGATGTGTTTTGGATGCTTACCTCGTCATTTGCAAGTTCAGGGATCACCCGGGCAGTCGCCCTCTTAAAATAATCACGAAGCCCTCCGGCTGTCTGCCAGCACTATTTGGACACGAATTCTCCTCAAACTTTAATGCATCATCTCGTTATTTTCACTCCAGGACTTGGAATGCACACTAAAAAATACTACTCGAACAAGGATTGACTGGCAAAATTGAAGGATAAAGGAGAGGGATAACAGAGGTCCCTCTCGTCGTGTAAATTCCACAAAACTTGATGATCAGAGCGGGTGGAGAGTCCAAACTCTCTCGACTACATGCTCAGGATGACTCCACCCGAGTGAGCGAGAGCAAGAGCGTGTATATCTCTCACGTCTCAACTCCACTGTACGGAGAGGAAGTTAGAGCAATAATCCGAATGTTTGAGACTCTTGAGGCTAGAAAGACACTGAGAGAGAGACGAGGTCGCAAGTACTGCAGCTCCGAAACTTGTCACATGATGAGCGCAAGAGAGGCGTAGAGAGAAAGAAGGGCACCACAGGTCTGCTATAGTTCCGAATTACTATGCGAGGTAGAGAGAGAGAGAGAGAGAGAGAGAGAGAGATGTTGAAACAGAGATGGGGTCACAAGTGCTGCAGCTCTGAACCTTGTCACATGATGAAAGCGAGAGAGGTGTGGAGAGAAAGACGGGATCAAGTATGCTGCAGTTCCTAATTACTATGCAAAGCAGAGAGAGAGAGAGAAGAGCTGAAAGAAAGACGCGGTCGCATGTGCTACGGCTCTGAAACTTATCATGCAATCAAAGCGAGAAAGGGCACAGAGAGAAACACAAGACCGCAAGTTTGTTGCGAGACGCAGTTGGTGTGTGTAGACCATGGGGTAGGCTAGGGTGCTTGGGCTAAGGGTAACTTCTCTCTCTAAAAGTTTTCTCTCTCCTCTCCACTTGATCTAGGAATTAGAAGCAAAGTCGAGTAAACACAAGCTAATGCCCCAATTTCATTAGCGAGTAATCTAGCCCCTTTTACAATTGACCTAAGCTGGTTTAAATAGAGCAACCCCCAAACACAAGTGGAACACTCAAAACCAAGCTAAATTGCTAAAAATTAATCATTAAATGAATTAAAATAAAATCCCATTTTCGAACAAAATGATCAAAATACACCTTAAATCTTTTAGGCTAATGACGAAAGCATTCATGCTCGAGGGGCTCTCGTTATTGCTAGACTTCGGGAGCTTTTTCGGACTCTTATGGTAGTGGTTGGGATGATCCATTGTCACAGAATTGACGCTTGATTGATTCTAAATATTTTGGTATCCTTTGATCTCCTTGAAATGAACTTTTCCCGAAGGGTGAAAATCCGGCCAAGTTCATAGCTTTTGATCACCACTGTAGTGTGATCTATGGTGCTCCAAATCCTCTTTTTGTTCTTGATTTGAAGAGGACATCATCAAGATCATCCTTCACTAAGTTTCGTCAGACTTCATCTTCTTTTAAGTACGTTCCAAATCTGGAAAATCATCGAAAAATGGGATTTCGACGATCGAGAAATTCATGTAATCTTCAACCTTGAAATTTGCACTATCTGGGCTTTAGTTGAATGCAAATATTATATCAACTGTACATCTCCTCGATGTGGTTGCAACAGACCCATACTTGCATCAATCGGATGCCCGAATCTCAAACTATGTTCTCTCGAAGTAAGAGATGTCTTCTTTCAAAATTTCTTATTTTCATGTTTTTGAGCCCATCTTCTTTCTAGAATTTCTCTTGTCTCGGACCACATCATGATGCGTGCCATATGTCAAAATGACTGAGTTGTCGAGGTCTAGCTTGTGACCAATTATGAGCTTGTTCCGATTCCAAACGAGCGAGCTATGAGCACTTGAAAGCCGTCCCAAGGGGTAAAACATAGTTTCCAAATATGGCAACTAGTTCACTGAGGCCGCATCGCAATAGTATGAAACCTACCCTCTTATGGTAATTTGGGCCTAGAATGGTCTTGGAAGGTCCGATTAAGCCTAAATTTAGTCCTTGGGGGTTTTTTTACGCTCTGGATATGATGGCAATGGTCTGGTATTGTTTTGAAGCCCAAAAAATAGGTTGTAGTTATGAGGTATATTTTCAGCACGATAGGAGCTGGATTTGAGAATTGAGTTTCGCCCTGATCATGTCAAATCTCATCGGAATATAACAAAACTTTATGAGTGTCCTTTGAGCAACCCAAACTAACATTTTCATGCTTTCTGAGTTTATTCCATTGTTATTTTCAATGTTGCCTATTTTTAGGCTTATTTTGCAGTGTTCCCATGGTCTAGTGGTATCTTGGGTACCAACAGGACCATATTGTCACTGACTCCCTCTACTTATGTGACTCGGGAATACAAGTACGTCATAAATGATGTAGAACAGGGACACATCCTTAAAATGCCTCATCCCCAATGAAGACACACTGAGTATTTTTGTAAGGATATCCTTGTCCCTAGCATGCTCTAACACCACTAGAGATACACCTTGCATAAACCTCAAAGTGCAGTCAAGCTTATCATTTAGTTGATGCAAGGCTCACAAAAATCATGGCTTCCATTGTAGTCCGTGATGACTCATAAAAACCATGGGAGTCTCAATTACCCCATCAACTTGACTTATTGTCCCCATAAGTCAGGTAAAACATCATTTCTTTATCAAAGAAATTACCCTTTCCATTGAAATTCCATTCACCAGCTCAAGAATTATCATAAACCTTCCCCTAAAAACCCTTTAAGTTGGGCCTCACCTAAGAACTCCATTACCCCGTGGATCAATATCAAAACATAACCTACTCATTTGAACCTTCATAAGACCCCATGAGTAATACCATACTCGAAGAGTCATAGGGACCCTCAAGAGTCCATTACCCCCATTGGATCACTACCCCTCGTGGATCACTATCCTTAGTGGTCCATCATCTCAGTGGATCATTACCCCCAGTGGTCCATCACTTCAATGGTCCATGATCCCTAGTGATGGGTCATCATCCCCAGTGGTGTGGGTACACTATGACCAGTGTATGAAACATGTTATATCTTCACCACCCAAGGGATCCTTTCAGTCCCCAAAGAGATAACCATTTCTCTACCTGGAGATACATATTATCCCCAAAGAGTTTTCATGCACCAGTTATCTCCTGGTCCACCTAAAAACCCATGTGTCCTAGAAAGTGTGAGACATTCATCACCGGTGGTGTTCACCCTCCTAATAAACGTTTCACCCCGTGGTATTTGTTACCCCAATGAGCCTTGTACAACCATGACCCCTCCATCAAATATGAGGGCCATCATGAATAAAAGTGAGAGCTTCAGGAGAACATAGCAATGAAGCTATGCGTAAGATTGCCAAAAATAAAGTTGGGCATGGTAAAAACCTGAAAGGGAACCATGAGTAAAAATGAAAGATGGGCGTGGCCATGAAGCCACGAGTAAAAGTGGTCTAAAATAAAAAACCAGGCATGGTGAAAACCCGAAAGAGCACCATGAGTAAAAATGGAAATAAAAAGGTGGACATGACCTCGAAGTCACGGTAAAAGAGCTTCAATAAAAGAAGAAGTTGGTGAAAATTGTTCTGCGGTGCCACTTCTATCCAGTTCAGATAAAAACCTGAAAATGCCCCTGGAAAAATAAACAAATTGATTCAGCATTTGAACGAAGTGGTTTCAACCAAATACAAGAAAAGCTCGGTGGTTTAGGAATCAATACCCCTCATAGGTACTTTACCATCAAGACTAAAAAGAGCTAAAGAAAATCCAACAACTTGGGTCAGCCTTTTTCAACAGCTCTTGAAGATTAGAAGAATTATCAAGATGGTAAGTCAGGATAGCCATTTGTTGAAGAGATTCTCTAATCCAAGACTTCAATCAAAAACATGAAGAACATGTTGACAATTCGAGATAGAAGTTCTTATAAGGAAATTGACTGCCTAACCTGGATAGCGGTTCCAAGGGTAACCGTCTTATTAAGGTTCCCATCTACAGGTAAGCATAGACCTTTGGGTTGGCCATTAAAAATATCTCAACCAAGCTCGAGTATGACCGAGGTTTCAAACCCCCAAAGAGACTGTTTTACTAAGGCCCCAGTTGCCGATAAGTGTAGACTTTCAGGAAGGCCATAAAAAAGCCCCTGACTAAGCCCGATAAATTGGGTGTATGCCCCAAAGAGACACCCTGTGCCATCAGTCTAAGTTATGGTGAAGCAGTTCATATGCCTCATTAAAGGCTCTCCTCGATTGTTTATCTAAAGCAAAATAGCAAATCAAAGGTTCAGTGTAAAAGGAGAAGGAAGTCCTTAAGCAAGGCCCCCGCCAATAGCCTTTCAAAGAAAAATTTGACAGATTGAGAAGGAAGTCTCCAAGCAAGACTCCTGACTACTAGACACATCTAGATTATGATACTACTGGGTCTTAAGCCCTTAAACAAGGCCCCCAGTTGTTGGAACCAAAAATGCCACTGGATTGGGATTAAGCCTCAAAGAAACCCACCAGTTGGCTCATTAGGAAGTATTGTTGAGTTGAGAAGGAAGCCCTTAAACAAGGCCCCCGGTTATCATGCTCCCCTAAAAATCGGATTCTAGCAATATTGGGTTTATCAAGCCCTTAAAACGCCCCCAATCGTTAGAATCTACTTCGGTCATCCACCAGAGAAGAAGCTTGGCATGGTCTCCCCCTCAAGGATCGTGTTGATGCCGATGATTGAGAAACAAAACATTTTTGAGAGATAATTAAAGGGCCTCAGTAAGGATTCGAAAGAAGAATTCTTACGAAGTTTTGTTCCAAATGTTAGACTTCTCGCTTCTCTCGAAGAGTAGCATTCGGTGGAGCAAGTTTTTATACGTCATTTTTTAAGTACTAGTATCCCTGAGGTGAATAAAAAGAAAGTCGACAGTAAACTGGTCCCGTCAGTACCCAAGATGGCGCCAGACCACAGGAACACTGTAGCAATAAGCCTAATATTGAGCGACATTTGAAGAAGTGTAAGAATCCCTCAAATTGCATGAGATGGTAGTTTTAGAAACCCTAAGGATACCCACAAAGTTTCACTATATTTTGATAAGTTTTGAGTTGATCAAGACAAAACTCAGTTTTTAAATCCAATTCTTATCATGCTAAAAATTGACCCTATAACTATATCCCCATTTTCTGGGTCTGAAAAAGTGTACCAAACTGCCTCCATTGGATCCAGAACATCAAAAAAACCCCAGGTACCAAATTTCAGCTCAATCGGACCCTCAGATACCATTATGGGCCTAACATACCAAAAAAGGGTGGGTTTTACACTAATGTGGTGCAGCCTCGGTGAACCAAACTGTGTGTTCTCATTTCAAGATAAATTTAAAATGCTCATAACTTGCTCATTTTGAGTCCAATTAAGCTCAAATTCAGACACGAGCTAGATCTCGACGATCTGCTTGTTTTGGCATATGGCACACACCTTGGTGTGGCCCGAAACGAGAAAATTCTTAGAGAGATTATAGGCTCGAAACATGAAAATTCAGATTTTAAGCAGAGGAGCATCCAATTCTTTGAGAGGCCATAGCTCAAGTCTCGATGTCGGATCATCGTAAGTATGGGTTCGTTGCAACCGTGCTTCGAAGAGCTATAGTCAGATAGAATTTTTGTGAATGATCGGAGGCTAGATGACACCAAATTTTGAGGTAGAAGATGGCATACGTTTTTGGTCTCCAGGATTCCATCTTTCAGTGAACTTCCAAAATTGGAATGTCCTCAAACGAAGATCAAAATGGATGAAACTTATCACAAAATGATTGTGATAGTATCCTCTTCAATTTGTGATCAAAATGAAGACTCGAAACATCATGGATCATGTCAGTTCGATGGTTGAAGAATCACAAGTTTATGAAATTTGGCCGGATTTTGGGTTCTTCCTTAAAATTTGTTTCAAGACGATCAAAGGGAATCAAAATGTGCGTAATGGTACAAGCATCAATTATATGATTTGATCGCTCGAATTACCACTGTAAATGTTTGAAAAGTCACCCAAGGCCTAGCAATGACAAGAGGCCCCTCATGGAGGGATGGTTTGTCATTTGTTAAAGTGTTGAAGGGTATTTTGATCATTTGATCCAAAAACGGGATTAATAATTTAATTCATGAAATGTGTATTTGTTTACAATTTTGGTTATTTTTTAGCAATCTAACCTTTTTTGGGGTTGCTCTATATAAGGAACTAAAGTCATTTGTAATCAATCTCTTGAAGACACTTGAAAACTCTTGAGATTTTTGGAAATTAATGAGAAGTGCTTAAGAGCTTAGGCTTGTTCTTTTGCTTTGATTCCAAATTCAAGACTCAATATGAGAGGAGAAAGAAATATTTTCTTAGAGAGAGAAAATACCCCTAGGAACCCTTCATTCCCTAGAACCCCAAAATCCCAACTCTCTTAGGATTTCCAACTCCCAATCCGATACAACCTAGAAGACCTAGCTCCCATACACCCTAGAACTTCTAGCTCCCAATCCTACTCCATACACCCTACATCCTACACCCTACCTTAACTACCCTACCCTACTCCATACACCATAGTACTTCATAGACTTCAGTACTATGTACCCTTTAGTTATCATATACCTGACCCTATCCCATGCACCCTACTTCCCATACACCATACCTTATTCCAACCCACCTAAGTCATACACTTAAACCTTAGAATCCAATCTTAACCCACAGAGATCAAGACTTCTCTCTCTTGTGCATGCAAAGGGATCGACAAATGTGCACCTAGCTCAAGCCTGTTTTAGGTCCACTCTCTCTCCTCTCTCTACTCTCTTCTCTCTCTTCTCTCTCTTATTTATATCTTTCTCTCACCTCTTTCTATCTTTCTCTCTTCTTCCTCTTTCTTTCTCTTTCTTCTCTCTCTCTCTAGCTTAGAACCGAGGTGGGTCTGAGCCCTCTCTCCTCTCTCTCTCCCTCTCTCTCTTGTCCAAACTCTCGGAGTTTGGCTACTATTTCTCTCTCTTTATCTCTCTCTCTGCTTGAACTGGGGGTGGGTCTCATCCAAACTCCTGGACCCGCACTTGGGGCGAGCCCAGCTTCTCTTTCTCTCTATTTTTCTCTCTCTATTCCCTCCCCGCTCAGTCCACAAACCCACACCCTAAGCAGGTTCATCCCTCTCTCTATGTCTCTCTCATACCCTCTATCTCTCTCTTCCGTCAATTGACGGACCCGCAACATAGGTAGGTCTGCCCCTCTCTCTCCTCTCTTGTCCACTCTCTCATCCCCCTTAAAGCTCGGACCCACACCTTACATGGGTCCATCTCATTATCTCTCCACTCTCTCATCTCCTATACTCTGTCATCCCCCTTAGAGCCCAGACCCACACCTTAAGCGGGTCCAGCTCTCTCTCTCTTCTCTCTTCTATGCTCCCCCTCTACCTCAACTGAAGCTTAGACTCAAAGCATAGGCAGGTCCAACTCTCTATCTGTTATCTCTTCTATTCTCCCCCCTCTCTACCTTACTTGAAGCCCGGACCCACGCTATAAGCGGGTCCATTATCTTTTAACTCCTTTTACTCTCTTCTCTTTCTCACTCTAATTCATATATTCAGCTCACATTTATTCATTTTATTTTATTTTTTTGTCATTACTTCTTCATATTCTCTCTTTTGTTCTTCTCTTCTCTCACCCTTGAGCACTCTATTTCAAGACATATTTCAGCACTATGGGTCCCCAATGCAGAATAAAAGAGAGAAGCCGGGCAATAAAGCTTGACAAACAGTGAAAATTTTGACAGTCCCATAATGGCCCCAGAATAGGGCAAAATCTTCATAAGGACTTCTAAAAGCCTCTTGCCAAGTTTCTTCGCATTCCTATATTTCTAAGGCAGTACAGGCTAAGAAACAGTTTCGGTAGATTTAGCCTCTAGCACCCTGAAACGGACCCCCGAAACTAAAACTATATTTTTTATGCATCAAACAATTGCGGGGACCATCGCCATTGGAGCCAGCATGGTTGAAAACCCTTAGAGGTCAAATTTCGGCTTAATCAGGCACTCCAGGACAAATTTATGGGTAAAATACCGAAAAGGGGTAGGTCGCACACTATTCCCGTGTGGCCTTCCCGCACCAAAGCACCATTAAAGGAGATTGGTTTTGTAGCCTCGGGTAGTGACTTTAGGGGTCCATATCTCATTCGTCCCAGGTCGGATTGCGCTCAAATTTTGTGACCGTGATCGTCTCATCAAGACGAGCGTTTCGATATCTGCCACGCCTTGTGACGATACCCGAGCAAGAAGAAAAGCTAGAGAGAAGTTGATGATTTATGAAGAAAGTTACAGAGAAATCAACAGTGACATGCCTCGTTCGAATGACCAAATCATGACATTCCCCCATCGGATTGATACGAGACCAATTCCATCACATGCATAAGGTTCAAGGCTATTTCTAGTCCGAACCCCGTATATGATGAACGGTCAGATTTCACACACGAAGCCAATAAAGTGACTGTATATTTTGGAGTCAGAGTTCCAGATTTCGGCCAAAACTCCAAAAATATTAGTCTGGACATGAAATCGAGCTGCTTTTATTGCCACACGATCATGACGGCATGCTCAGTGCAATTCAGCAAAGAAATGGAAGAAAAACATCAATATGAAGATGCCCTATCATTCAAAAGTTTTCAAGATCTATTCAAATTTCAAGTTAGGCTATCATGCCTTTAAAGAGTGATTCGTGGCTTAAAATTATTATCAAAATGATTGTAGCATCGAGCCCTGCACATGGCAATCATCTTTTGTTCATTCGGATGCCGGATCGTCAATGGATCGTCCGAGAATCAAGAACGTCCCTAGTTCTCAGCATGGACTATTTTAAAATTATTCCAATTGTTAAGAAGGGGCAAATTAGTTATTTTACACTCTATTTTCTTATTTTTAAATTCAAATAAACCTTAATTATCATCAATTAGGGTTATTTTTGGGTGATCCACTCACATTTTAACCCTAGTCTATAAATAGACGCTACCTCTCATTGTAAAAGGATCCCCTCTCATTGTAAACAGATCTCTCTTTTGGACTCACAATGACTCTTTTGATGAATACAAATTCTTGAAGAGCACGAGTTAGATCAAGTTTCTTCTTTGGAGAGAGAGATAGAGAGAGAGAGAGGAGAG
>NW_006498403.1:1448128-1474832 GCF_000471905.2 Amborella trichopoda
ATTTCTTTTCTTCAACATGGTTTGCGCATGACGTTAGTTGTCGTTGTGCGTAACGCCTTCTAAAAGAGCATACGGTGAGCCGGGCCGCTCTCAAGCAGTGAGTTGGGCTCCTATTTTGGTTCCAGGATTTATCTCACACACGGCGATGTGTATCGCCGACTGCAGGCTATCTTTCTTTCCTCTTATGGGTCGCAAATGGCAATGCCTATCGCCGCCCATTGGGGTCTCATCCATGTTTCGAGTCTATCGCAGACGGTGATGCGTAATGCCGTTTGCAGGCTTCTCTTGTGTCATGTGCCTATCACAGATGGCAATGCCTATCACCATCTACAGGGTTCTCTTGCGCCTTGTGCCTATCACAGATGGCAATGCCTATCACCATCTACAAGGTTCTCTTGCGCCTTGTGCCTATCGCAGACGGCGATGCCTATCGCCGTCGGTGAAGGGTTGCAGCGATGCCTATCACCGTCTGCAGGCTTCTTTTGTGTGCTCTGTACCTATCGCCTCCCAGGAAGGGTCGCGGCGATGCCTATCACCGTTTGCAAGCTTCTTTTGTGCACTATGTGCCTATCACAGACGGCGATACCTATCACCGCCCGCGAAGGGTCGTGCTGCCTTCTCGTGTTGCTGACGGCAATGGCTAACACCGTCTGCAGTTCACTGCTCGCCCTTTCACCGCAAGCAACAATGTTCAGCGACGTCTAAGGGCCACAACACTATTATTCTACAGCCGTGGAAGGTGATGCCTAACGCCGCCGAGACCTTCCTCCTTCACCGAACGAATCTTCTCTTCATTCTCTTTTCTTCTCTCCTCGCTTGACTAAAGAATAGAATCAGTCTAGTATTATCCTAGGGGTCTGGCTGTCGAGCAATCTTGTTGTCACACCAGATTACGATGGTCATATCGGCCTTAGCTTCGAGTAGTATTGTCGTAGCAGCAGTTAGAGTTACCGTGCCCGTCTTGCTACCACTCCGAGTCGGTCACTGTACTGGTCCAGCTATCAGGCTAGGCTCGTCTCCTTGTCAAGTCCTCTTTCCTTTTCTCCTTCTTATTCAAATCCTCTTCTTCAACACCCTAACTTCTCATCTTCTCTGCTATCTAAATGGGCACATTTATGCATATTCGCCCCAAGACAAGGGTGGGTTCCTCAACCCACTTGTCTTGCAAATTAACCATATCAGTGCTTTGCATAAAACAGGGAGATTGTAGGTCAAGGGAGGTGCTTTCGAACCAGCAAAAACAGCTGGGGGCCTTTCCGTCGTGATCTAAGAGGGCACCAGCACGAGTCAGCCCGAGTAAGTCACAGACCCAGGTGCGGTTGGTCCCCACCTCACGTTTTAAATTCCTCTCTCACCAGTTGGGTACCTACCCTTTTTTTGTGAACAAAGTTCCTGAGAGAGCGGTCTCAGGTCCTGGGTATTCCGAACCCGAGACACGTGTCACCCGATCACCTAGATCCGGGGAGATGAGATTGAGGCATCCGACCACACTCAAGTCGGGGTCTTCTTGAGATAGTGCCCTAGGGTTCTAACTCTCTGACTGCTACTCTAACCAACTTGTACAGTGTAGTTGAGTAGTAAGAGACACTGATTCTCTTGCGCTCTATCACTCGGGTTGGGGTCATCCTAAGCTAGTTTTTCTTAGAGTTCTAACCCTTACACTACCTTAACTACTGAGTCACACAGTGTTCGAGTTGTGAGGGATTTTCATCTCTTTTGCTCTCACTCACCTTCTTCTCTCCCTTCATCACTTTTAGAAGGCTCTTTGGGTTAGTGACATAATAATCGGCTCAGTCCTGTAACTCCACTTTCCAAATCCCTTGGGTACCAAGGCTTCAAGCATGATCCTTTTCTTGTCTCCAGCAAAACATCTTAGAAGAGGTTACACCGAGAGGCTGCCCAATATTTGGGTCATCTCTTCCCTTCTTTCATTTCATCCTCTTCTTCCTTTTCTCATCTTTAAACCAAAGTCATATCAACTCATTCTTATTCTTTTCTTGCTTCTCTTTCTTACCTATCTATCCTATCACTCTATCCCCAAAACTAGAATCATTAACCTATAAGCACATCAGAGAGAAGTTTATCATAGGTGGATTCCATTAGCATTCTTTTTTTTTTGCGATAGTCTAAGTGAGGTGTTGATTTCAGAGGGAGCCGAATTCAAACTGCCCTACTAGATAGCCAAAAGGTTTTTGTTCTTTGATCTAAGAAGGAAATAGCCCGGTCGTATCCCACGAACTCAACCGCGGTGAGGTAGGAGTTCGAGTTCACCTCTTCATTGCTTTAAAATCCTCTCGTTGTTGGACATACCTACCGCACGTGGCACGTAGGGTGCCCACATGCTCGTGAGGTCAAGCAATTGTCTAATTGGGGGTTCATCGAACCCAGGTCCCCGAAGGAGCCCAAGCGAGGTAAATCGAGGCCCGACCAAAGGGAATCACTCAAGGTATGCAAAATAAAAAATTTACGAAAGGCCTTACACAATCTTTCATTTCACCTTGGGAAAACCCCCATTTGCTACAAATTATAAGAACAAAATTCCAATCATCTTCAATAACAACAATTCCCTTATATATTGAACATTTCTCTTTACAATTCAAATGAAAATAAAATGCATAAAAGAAAAGATTAAAATGTCCTTAAGGTATCCAATGTGAAGCCAATTTCAAAACAATTACCGCGTGAACACCACAATGGTATGATCACAAACCTTGACTATCACCTATCACTTATTACCAATAGCTCAAGAATGGTTTGGATTTGATCTAATCTTGGGAAGCAACAATCTTACCACCACATGAAAAAATTCTCATTCTCATATAGATCCAAAAAAACAATATAAGATTGGGCATAGGACCATATGAAACAAAAGGGGAGAATTCAGAACCAAAACAGGCTCGAAACTGGATAGTTTCGGCCCTAGGGTTTGGTATAGTTTCGGCCCTAGGGTTTGGTTGAATGGTCCAAGCCACTATGGGATAAAAGTTGCTCCATTTGGTGCATGGATCTAAGGGAGAGTTCACTGTTATGTTTCATATATTAGTCACAACAATTTGCACAAAATAACATTAAAACTACACTAATAAAAGTAAGAAAGGAAATGCTATTTTATCACTAACACTTAAGCTTGAAGAGGAAACTAATGAGTGACATATGCTTATTGTTTTCATGAATTCCAACAGCCAATCTTTGACATAACAGTAGCCATAACTGAGGGAGAAGTGTGTGATGAGGTTGTAGACATCATACTTTCATAATGGGTGAAAGGTATCTAATAGATCACTCTATTTATGATATGGAGATAGAAGAGTAAAGAGAGTTATGAGTAATTCCATCTTGGCTTGACGCAGCAGCAGTGAAGCTTTGACATAACAATAACCATGACTCAATAAGTGATGAGTGATGAGGCTTGGAGCATTATGCCTTCATTATGGGATCATAGGCTAGCAAATATCGAAGGCGTATGCAACTCAAGTGAAGATCATTGAAGTGGGAGGAAGAAGAGTGCTTTGAGTGGGGCGTGAGGCCTTGAGGAGAAGAGATGGGGCGTGAGGCCTTGAGGAGAAGAGATGAGATTTCAAAGTGAAAAACAACAAGCTTGGAGTCAAGGGAAAGAAGTCCTATTTATAGATTTTTCATGTAAAGTATTATATTAGATCTCAACAGTATTATATTAGATCTCAACCACCCATAGAGTGATCCAAGGGCTGATAGAGGTTAAAGACCTAGCCTAGTCAATTACCATTGATGGCTATCACATGAATGTTGATGATTCAGTACACTCTTATCACCATACCCACATATCACCTCCACAAATTTTTAAAAATATCTTAAGTGCCCTTAACCCTAATTTTCAAATCAACTTAATCTTAACCATTGATTTTTCAATCATCAAATCACCACCTTAGATCTCACAAGATATTTATAAAACCCTAATAGAGGTGGCGTGCCATGCCTTACTTCATTATGTGGAGAAACTTCACACTTAAGCTTATGTGAAGTCATTATCAAAGGGGGACATTACATTACCTTATGTCATGGCGTGTCTCCCTTACCCACTTCACACCAATCAAATGCTTCTATTCTAAATATTTAAGGTATAATCAAATCACAAAATTGGGAGTTTAATTAATTTATGAAAATATGAAATCTCTACACTCTTACATGTGAATACATATATGTCACCACACATATGCTTCACACATGTGCCATAAATAACATTGCACTTATCAATGTTATGTCTCATATCCAAACAAGGGTCCTACATGTAGGGTTCGGGTTTCCACATCATGGCCGTTGGGAAATGATGTGGTTGCCCTATGGTATGCACGTGTAGCACATATTGGCCATTTGTATGCTACATGCCACATGTGCGGACGTCTTTAATTGAAATTAGTACAGAACAATTTTGTCAAATCATTTTTCCTTTGAAATAAAATTTTCAAAAATCATCTAATATCATGATAAAACAGTTTTCATCAGTTCTTATTAAAATATAATGATCTGGCACTTCTCATAAATCCAGTGTGGAAAACACAATTCCACAGGAGGTAGGGTTGTATGGTACTCCACTAGACACGGTTCCACATGAAGTAGGGTTGTATGGTACTCTACACCTAGAAACTCAATCCAATTTCTCAGACCAACCCAACAGGCCCTTATGTGTCACAAACTTCAGTTCAGACACAAGTGGACCTATCAAAGCTAATCGATAGTTGGATGGAATCCAGGGTATTTAGTAGATTACAGGTGCCCTCAAGGACATGCACTCTTGTAGATGCGACAAGAGCGCGGGGGTCATCTCTCAGCACGTGCACACAGTTTTGATAGGAGGATCTTACCCCATTAGAATGGCTTCCTAAAATACAACTTTGTGCACACGCTGTGATCAAGTTACAAATGTTAGGGTTTTGAGCTTATGTCCTTTTACCTCCCAGCTATGCTTAAACAAGCCTTATACACAATATATATCAAACAAACTAGGGTCCATTGATCCCCAAGCCCTAGCTCATACTTCATGAGGAGAAACTAGTCATACCGACCCTAACTAGTGGAAAAACCCTAAAGCCTCTCGGTTCATAATACATTCCAAGAACCTCACCTCAATCAAAATTGGGTTTTTTTCCTATCCGGGTCTCAGTACGCAAAGAATTTGGTAGCCTCCAAGTTCATAGTCACTCCCACTGTGACTCTGAACAGTGTTGGCATTGCATATAAGACCTTCAAAGGCCATATATCGAACACAAAACTCTGTATCTGTTTCAAAATCCTACCTATCTTCAAACCTTTTCTAAAATATATTTAAAAAATGAAAGAGTTTCAAAGAAGCTTGGACATGATGCTTCCGCCGCCAGTAAATCATGGATGCCATGCTTACAAACCCTTAGGAAAGAAAAACCAACTCATAGTTCCCAAAACAAAAGCCTAAAAATGTGGTTCCCAATAATAAGAATCAAAGGCGAACAAAAATTTCAATTAGCTAGGAATTCATCATTTCATCAATTTTTCTAAATCAAATTTTCATTCAATTCGAGAACCAAACCCCCAAGTAGTGTCACACGGTTCCCCATGTTGAAGATGATTACATTGGCATCCCAAATTGTATTGAGGTGACTACAACAAGTAGTTTCATTGGCTCAAAGATAACATATTCATGTTGATTGTCACTTCAAATCCTGGTAAATTGAAAACCTCTCAACCCCACTAACTCAAAGATAGCAGCATCAATTCAATTTCTTATGGATCAAAAGCATCCATCGGTGTACCGCTTACTTAAAGGGTATTGGTCATTGAAAACAATGACTCCTCATAAAATGTTTCCTTCCCATCATGTCCCAAGTACCTATTTCTTTGTCATTTACCTGGTACCTCAAGTGAATACAAAAAAGGGGCAACTGTAGACACCCCTTCGAAATTCTGGCAAAGGGAATTCATAAAAACCTCGATTCTAAATCGAAATGACCAAAGAAACCCTAGTAGATCATAGACAATCTAGATCCAATAGAATTGTCCCGAAAATGCCCAAAACATAGTCCAAGATATTTTAGTTCCCGAGAGCTTTTCAACGGTTTAAGAATTGCCTAAATCGGACTTATGGATCAAAAGATACAAGCCTCAAAAGGTTTGATCCTAAAAGCTACCAAAATACCCATGATAAATGGGCCGACGAGACACATGCGAAATGTAGTGTGTCGCGTAGAACACGAGAGGCTTCGTGCATCACATGGGTGGTTGAGGCCCATGTCACACAACCTGATTGCGTAAAACTATGTGTTTTTAACTCCAAAAAGTCTCAAAAAAATTGGGAAAGACTGGGAAAATCAAGAAAAATGGAATAAACCTAACCCTAAACAAAATATGAGATTGGGTTGATTAATTTCAAAACTAACCCTTGTTTAACCTATAAATACTCCCTCAAAAAACCTGGAAAATATCTACATAGAAACCTACAAATTCCCTAAAGATTCCTAAGAACATAGGAGAAATTCACAAAGTTAGAAAAAATACCCAAAAAATTACCCAAAAACAAGAAAATTCCTTAGGAAGTTCCTAGAAAATTATAAAAAAAAAAAAAGATAGTGGCGCCAATCAAAAAAACGTTATGATCCAAACCCGAAACTCTGGGTTCTACGTCCTTAGAAGGCAAGTATTGCTTTCTATATTTAATATATTTCTTTTCTATTATTATGTTTAGTATTTTCCTGTAAATTTTTTTTATTTCTTGTTTAGTAATTTTTCAAAGTTTTAAAGCCATTTACACTGATCTGGAAGCTGTCACTACAAGTGAACTCAGGAAAAGATCAGGTCTGAATAGATCCGTACCATTCTTGAGCCTATAATTCAAGCGACCATACTTTCTCTACTTTTTTATAGTTTAACTCAGTTTTGCAAAGATTTGAGTTGATCTTGCTCCGAAGATCAACGCAGATCATAGAGTAAACAGTTTACATATGGCAATTGGTATATATAATATTATGTATAGTAATAATATATATAATATTATAATATTTTATTTTAAGTTTAGTAGTGGACAAGCTCTTCTAGGTCACTTTCCAAATACTTTCCAAACAGCATACACTTATTCTAGGAGATTTTAAGGCATCTACTTAGAAAACCCATTTTCAAGGAAACAAACGAGAGCTGTGAATACATTTGTCCGAATAGGATATTTTCAAGAATCGCCATATCCTCAACAAACAAAGCATATCATCTCTCCCTCTTACACTCCTTTTTTTTAAGTGTGATATAACTAATCTTAATAGGATTTTTCAAGTACCTCTACACAGCATATTATTACTCTCTCTCCTTTGTTGTGTGCCCACGCAACCTTATGCACATGGGCACGCGCACATCTAGGGATATTGTCCTATGCATGAGTGTGTGTGCTTAAGAGAGAAAGAGAGGGAGAGAGAACAAATCACATTAGTACTTTAAACATGTAATCAACATCAACAGGCTAAGTAATTTATTTGTCTATTCAAAGTAAACTAAGCGTACTTTTCTTGTTAGGTAACAAAACATCAATTCCAAGTATAATTTATCCATCCACATACACTATGTACGCTTTTTATTGTGTAGGTAATTAAGTGCCCTTAAACAAATGTGCATTCTAAATGGCTAAAAGCTTAACAATGGCGTGTCTTCTTCTCTCTTGCCCCAACAAAAAGTTATGACGATGTACCTTTTCCTTCTTAGGAAAGACTAGACAAGATAATTAAAAAACGCAAACAATATAAATGGAATGGGTGGCTTCAATTTTTTCATTAAAAAATATCCACCACAACCTAGGGATTGAGGCCTATATGTGTGATGGGCATTTCAGTAAATCTATAAAGAAATGAGGTGTTTTTTCCATTTTCTAAGACAAGGCGGTGGTCAATTACCATATCATTTTCTGAAAAGTTATTTTAAAATGAACACAAGTCCCAAAGTTCAAATATTTAAATAATAAAAAATGGATGACATTGGAAAGATAAATAATTAAATTAGCCCGGAGATAGGGCCCCCCACCAAAGCTTGCTGGGCTTCATCATTAAAACTGGGAGATAATAAATTAAAAAATTGGATATTGTAATAATAATAGGAAAGGGTGATATAAATAATATTGGGTTCCAAACCAAGAAAACAAGTAGAAGGCGACAGTTAAGAGAGAGGAGTCTTTTTAAGGGAACACCACCACCTCTCTCTACCTCTCTCTCTCTTGTTTCTTCACCAAGAGCCACTACTGAGCCATGATTTGACAAGACAACCCCACGCTTGTCTGCCTAGGGCCCTTTCATTATTCCTCATTGCTTCTCCTGATTTTATCGGGTGAACCGCTCTTGCACTTGCTTGTGTTTGGTACTTTGCATTTTAAAAAAAAGTTATATATATGATCTCAACCTTAGATATTATGAGTAATGTGCACCTAAAAAACCTATTAGAGAAAGTTGTTTATGTGGCAAAAAAAACTTCAAATTGATTGATCTCGATATTTGTAGATATAAAAAACGAGGATTTTAATTTTTTTAAAAAATTTATCTTTTAACATGTTATTTAGACCGTCTATTTTTAAGATTTTTAAGTGTTTATAGTGTTGAGGATTGATGTCTTGTATTTTAAATAAATAGATCTGCTAAAGTGGAATCAAAATGACAACTACATAAAGTATTTTGATAATTTGTACCATCCCTGAGATTCGATATATTGTTGCGATAAGGTTTTTTTAGGGTTAAAAAAAAATAAAAATTTCTTTGTAATACGGAAGAAGAGAGAGGTGTGAGAAAGAGAGTCATTGTAACCCTATTATCCATTGGCAGTAAAGAAGCTATCATCTCCTTATGAATATAGACACGGTGCCGAGTCACGTATATCTTTTCATGGGTGCCGAATCACGTATATCTTTGTATGGTGGCTGGTTGTCTCTTTATTTTTTGTGTTTTATTTTTCTTTTTTGTTTCGTGGATTGTTTTTAGTTTTCTACACATAGATCTGTTTGATCCTCACCATTTCTGGAATTTTAAATTTCATAATTTGGATAACAATGGATTTTTATATCATCGTAAGGCCTTACATCACCAAAACTGCATTTTCAACATAGCTTTGAGCTGCGCCTTACTTCAATAGTACAAGTTTGACATCTTATACGAACCTCACCTTTTGATTTAGGGATCTCTCTCTAAGGTAGTTTGAATGAGAGTACTCTCTCTCTCTCTCCCCTTCTCTCTGATAATAGGTCGGGTGGCCCATTTATAAAAAAAATAGGGCTTGGGCCATAAACATTAGCCTGAGAGCAGTTCACCCCAGCCCAGCCCAGTCTTCTTTTTTTCTTATTTGTTTCTTCATTTTGCTTGGCCTCGCCTGATGAGAACAAGGGCCGAGCTTTGGCCAAGGCCCATTTCCACCCATACTCTCCTTTACTGTACGTCTGTGCATACCAGTCTACGACTTAGTGGTCAGGGACCAACGATATTTGTATTACATATACACATATTTTCAAGAGTGACTGAAAATTTCACAAACACGCATTCAGGGTTTCAGTCTTCACGGTGAGGACTTTACTCTTTTCTTACACGCATGGCTTTCTTCTGTGGGGATGCTTGGACAAAGAAGTACTTTGAGTATTCGTGTAGGATCAGTTGTACCCCACAAGCTTTTCGGATGAGGAAATGGCAGAATTTGCATTTAATAAAATTCAATTGTTTTGATCATAAAATTTGTTTCTAGGCGTTTAACTTGAAGACGAAAGGTAAAAAGCGTTTTTCTTTGGTTTACTGGATTAGGATCGGGGCCATTAGGATTTGACTAGATTTTAAAAATATTTAAAACATATGAATAATAGCTTAAACTATATAATGTATAGAAAAAAAAAGTTGCCCATGTTGTTTGGCCAATTGAAATAGCCCGTCGAGCCAGTTAAAACTGATTAAACACTAATTCTATCTGGTTTTTACCAAATTTGGTTTTTACTTTGAGCTAAACCGACTGAAACATCAGTTGGCAGTCCGGCCAGATTCCTATAGGTTTTGATAATTATAATTACTATATAACTCGAGGAAGCAGTATCACTATCACCAGGTCAACAAGGCTATTAAGTCCACAACTAGGGGTGGCAATGGATCGGGTATGGGTCAAGTCCGGTTGGATCCGGACCTAGAACCAAATGTATTTTGGTCCAGGTTTTGGATCCGGACCCAACTCGTCAGGTCCAAATGTTGGACCCATACCCTACCTGTCGTGTTCGGGTCTATCATGTCGGGTCCCTGGTCTGGTCGGGACCGTTGTGACCCTCATTATGATCTTTTTTTTTTTGTAGCCCACAATGGTGAACAACATAGAACTGATTTTTAAGGGTGGGTGATTAGAGAGATAGAGACACTCAATATCCTGAGAGAGAGCTATATCTCCAAGAAACTGAGAGAGGAAGAATTGCAGAGAAGGAGGATGGTGATGGGGTTTAGCTGTTTGGGGAACCAGGGGAATACCCACCGGATCGGGTATAGCATCCGTACCCGGACCTGAGACTATCTGGGTATCCTTTATTGGACCTAGACCCTACCCGAGGGTTTAAAACTTGGACCCATACCAAGACCCGTGTCGGATATACCCGGCAGGTATAGGTCAAGTTCAGGTCCATTGCCACCCTTATCCGCGACCCATCAATTTTTATTGTTTTTTATATAACTGTTATCTAATTTTATTAAAAAACAACAGGAACATGATCCATTGATATTTTCCGAAACCATCACATTGTGCAAGTACGAGCGATGTTGCTTTCTTTTAAAGGTTCAAGATTTATGACCAAGGAAAGTATACAATAAGACCATTTAACTCGGGAAACAGTTTATATAAGGTTGCAACCTTAAAATGTAGAATTATAGACGCATCTCAAATATCCATCAGAAAAAACTGTTTTAATGTTGAAAAACCTTCTAATTAAACATCTTGATATCGAGATATGAAAATATGAAAAAAAAAGAAAAGAAAAAAAAAGGGTTTTGAGTGCAAGAAATAGTGCATCTTGCAACACATTATCTAGACCATCCATTTTCAAGATTTTCATATATTTTTAGATCTACTTGATTTTAATGCTTTTGGGAGTTTAAAATTTTATAATTAGATATGAAAATAGTTTTTGAGATAATCCTAAAAGTGTTTTACATCAAAATTACATATTATGATAAAATTTAGTGGTCCGCCGTAATTGGATTGTTTAAGGTTGCAACCATTTAGAAACCACACCCTTTAACTTAGTGTAAATCAGCGCTGGAGACAAGATTTTGAATCCATAATGATTTGAAATCTGCTCTTAAACAAAGTAAGCTAAATAAAATTGATTCTCAATAAAATTTAAAGCTACACATACCTTTATTGTGTAAGGTCTCATTTGGCTCCATGTGTTAACAAAACCAAGTTTGAATCAAAATCTTATTATGTCAAACCTTGATTTTGTTAAAAAATAGTTACTCAAGTTGGACTTGTTTGGATGGCTTTGAATGGTACCCAGGCTATGCAGATCTCTTGTTTAGATCATCTTTTTTGTATAACCTGATTTCTTTCTTTCTAAAAATTTTGAGGTAGTTTCTTTCTCTAAAAATTCAAGTAGTTTCTCTCTCTAAAATCTTAAGATACTTTCTCTTTAAAATTTGAAATTTGAAATAGTTTATCTCTTTAAAAAATTTGAGATAGTTTTTCTCTTAAAGTTTTTTGATGTTTCTCTCTAAAATTTGATATAGTTTATCTCTCTAAAATTTTAGGTACTTTCTCTCTATATAACTTGAAATTTTGAGATAGTTTATCTCTCAAAATTTTTTGAAATAATTTCTCTCTGGAAAATTTAAAGTAGTTTCTTTTTCTAAAATTTGATATAGTTCCACTCTCTAAAATTTTAAGATATTTCCTCTTTTTAAAATTTGAAATTTGAGATAGTTTCTCTCTCTAAAATTTTTCAAGCAATTTCTCTATCAAGAATTTGATATAATTTCTCTAAAATTTTAAGATACTTTCTCCCTCTAAAACTTGAAATTTGAGATAGTTTCTCTCTTTAAAAATTTTAAGATAGTTTCTATTTCTAAAAAAATTTCGGGTAGTTTTCGCTCTCTAAAATTTGATATAGTTTTCGCTCTAAAATTTTAAGATACTTTCTCTATCTAAAATTTGAAATTTGAGATAGTTTCTCTGTTTAAAAATTTTAAGATATGTTATCTCTCTAAATCTTGAAATTTATATAGTTTCGTCTCTAAAACAATCATGATAGTTTCTCCCCCTAAAATTTTTCTGTAGTCTCTCTAAAATTTGATTTAGTTTCTCTCTCTAATTTGTGGGGATGTTTTGACAAAATTAATTGTATTTAACCCAAACAAATTTAAAAAGATATTATTTTCTACACCCCCTCGCTCTTCACGTGTTTGTCTTTCTCTCTCTCCTGTGAATCTCCCAGACCCCCCCTCTCTCTCTATTTCTGCAACCCTTTCTCTCTCTTCTTGAGTCTATCTCAAATTTTGAGAAAGAGAGAGGGATTTAGTAGATTCACAAGGAGAGAGAAAAATACATGAAAAGGGGTTTAAAAAAGATGTTTTTTGTAAATTTGTTTGGGCTAAAGGATAGGGTAAAAATGTGAAAAGTTGGTAGAATTTCTGTCCCACAAGATAGATTTTCAAATTTACCAGATGGATTTTCAAACTTTGGGTGTGTAAAGAAATGAAACCTGAAAATAAGGTTTAGGAAGATATTTTTCCTAAATAAATTGGGCAGCTCCAGTGTATGAAAATAGTATTATTATAAGTTTATTATATTGTATTCCCTCTCTCATGCTTACCCAATATCATGTTTTGAATAACCCGAACTTTTTTCTTGATTTTGTGTACCCATGTTTTGGCCCTCTTTATTGCTTTCAAAACACTTGATTATGTACATACTCAAAACATCCTTTTGGATACCGTAGCATCCAAAGGACCCATAAGTTTTTATTGTGATAAAAATAGGAAGCTTTAAAATAATAGTATGATAAGTTGAATTTACTAAGATATTACGAGATGTATAATTTCTATTAGAACTTATCACAGTAAAATCCAAAAAAATAAAAATAAAATAATGATCTTACTAGAGATAATTTGTCATTAAACTTGAAACACCAACATAGAAACGAGATGCAGCCACTTTGGGGATCGGATGGAGTTCTATCATTCAGCCGAAATTGAAAAAACCAAAAAAAAGGCATTCAATTTTTGAAATCACATATTTTAAGCTAAAATAAATATTTAACTTTCTTATTGAGAATTTTTCAAAGTGCCGTCTTCCTTATTTCATCTGAAACAAAAAATTAATGCAACACTTATATTAAACTCATTGTCTATGGAAGTAAAAGGAATCTATCGTATGAGGACAAATTTTTTATGTCAAACTCATCTTGTTCGTTTGGTTTTTCTTTTATTTTTTCACATTTCAAAAAAAATAGGAAAATTTGTTGTTGAAAAACCTAATTTTCCAATAGAGAAAATCGTTGCATCATAAAATTTGTAATTAAAAAATTCTTTAAAAATTTGAATATCTTTATTTCATTTAATATAGAAACTAAAAGAATTTCAAAAACTTAAAAAATTTATCTTAATTCGCAACTTACAAGGAAAGTTATTATAAGGAGAGGTAACTACTTTCTAATAAGAGAGAAAGATGAAAAAAAAATTATTTATTAGTATCTAGTGTGAAAATAGAGTTTCCTATTTTTCTAAGGGTGTGGTTTGTATAAGGTCAAGGTTCTAAACAATCAAAGTATGGCACACCTTCAAATAGTACTGAAAGATATAGTTTCGATAATGGAAATTTTTGTGATGGCCTGAAATTTTATTTTTATCTCTAATTATACAATTTAAAACTTAAAAAATAGTGTACATCGAGCAGATCTATGAACACTTGAAAAACTTGAAAATTCACGGTCAAAAAATACATTACAAGATGTACTATTTCCAAGACATGAAATCCATTTTTTCTCTTGTCCATGCATCTTGAGGTTGAGATGATCAATTTGTCGATTCTTGTGCATCGAAACAACCTCTTCAAGTGAAATTTTTGAGGTTTGCCTTAATTTGATTGTTTAGGGCCTTACCCTTGTATAAACATTTTCTTTTTCTTCTTTTGACAAGGGTATTTAATATTTATTATATCAAAGATGTAAACGTTTTCCTTTTTGTAAAGAGAGAAAGAAGATATAAATATACCATTAAATAAAAAAAATCAACCACCTTTATGATACGATGGCATACACACGTATATCCTAAAACTAGTATTTGCATTATAGATTTGATGCTTGTCTCAGTTGGCCTTGAGTCATGAAAATTGGAAAGCATATTATAAACGGGAATAACCTTGCAAATGGGGACAAATTTTAAAGGGTGCGGTTTGTATAGAGCCGAGGCTCTAAACAATCAAAGTAACGCACACCTTCAAATAGTATCGAAAAATATGGTTTTAATAATGGAAATCTTTGTGATAGCCTTACAATATATTTGCATTATTAATTATAAAATTTAAAGCTTAAAAAATATTGTAGATCCAGAAGATCTATGAAAATTTGAAAATCTTGAAAATTGACGGTCCGAAAATGCATTACAAGATGTAATATTTCAACAACTTGAAATTCATTTTTTTTTCTTATGTCTATGCATCTTGATGTCAAAATAATCAATTTGAAGACATTTGGAAACCAAAAACAACCTCTTCTAATGAAAATTTTGAGATGGGCTCTAATTTGGTTGTTTAGAGCCTCGACTCTATATAAAATTTTCCCAATTTGAAAACCTCAACCTTCCTAGTCAATTACAAAGTATAGGGCTGGCAATGACCGGCTCGACCCGGCCCTAAAAACCTGGCCTAAATAACAAGAGACAACCTAAGGGTCGGTCAGGTCAGGTCAGGGCAGGGCTAAGCTGGTTGGATTTTTATTTTCTTTTTTCATGTGTCTTTCTTATAAAATACAATGAGCCCCACCGTGACCAAGCTGGGCTAGAGCCGTGCCGGCTCACCTAGTTAGTGCTTCTGCCAGTCCTAGGCGATGGATCCTTCAGCGGATAGACCGGCCCAGGTCAGCCCGTTTCTAGCCCTACTACAAACTAAGTGTTTTTTCTTTTGGCTATGAATAAAAGGTTTTGTAATTTTGACAAAACATTAATTCACATCACAAACTCTCCAAGTTTACTAAGCTCAATCAGAACATAATATCAGGCAAAATTTAGACATAGCTTAGGTTCCGCGATCATTAAATCAATTAGTTTAATTTATTGATTGGATTCTCTTGAGGTATGATTCTTATGAGAGACTATTCTCAACCATGTATTTGGCATTCTAACTGAAAACGTGTAACCATAGTCAACGCTCTGCATTTTGCTATATCAACAGAAATTTATGGCTTAATAAGAAAATTATGGGTGAGAAAATTGGACCCTAAATGAAATGGAAAACGAACATAGGTCCTTTTTTCGATTTCACCAAGCAGAGCGGGATATGTATCAAAAATTTATTTTCATCTCTAATTATAAAATTTAAAGCTTCAAAAATATTGTAGATCAAGTAAATCTATTAACACTTGAAAATCTTGAAAATTTACGGTATAGATAATGCATCATAAGATGTATTATTTCCAGGACTTGAAGTCAATTGTTTTTACATTTATGTATCTCAAGGTCGTCAAAAAACAACATACCCATAGAATGGGTGCAGTTGAAATGATGATGTTGAGATGGATAAGTGAAAAGACAAGAAGGGGTGGAATTCAAAATGATTACACTTGAGAGAATTTAGGTTTACGTGATAAGATGAGATAAAGTAAACTTAGGTGGGTTGTCCATATATGGCGCAGACCCAGTACAACATATGTTAAGATGTGCGAGTTATCTTAAGTGAAAGGTGCAAATAGGACAAGGGGTAGGCCCAAACGGATATGGTTGGAAGTAGTGAGAAAAGATATGGTGACTTATAATTTCTCCGAGGGTATGGCTCGTAATAGATCCAAATGAGGATTTAGAATTCGTATAGTCGACCTCAATTAGAAGGGAAAAGGCTTCGACGATGATGATGATGATGAATCTCAAGGTCAAGATGATAGAATTTGATGATATTTTGATATTGAAACAACTTCTTTTAGTGAACTTTGAGGTGCGCCTTAATTTGATATTTTAGGGTCCCAATCTTATATAAACTATTTCCTTTTATTATTGAGGTTAATTTATGAGTTGAACAGGTTTGCATCTCCTAAATTTGAGGTCCTAAAATTAATTCTAGGTAGGGTTTTACCCAAGAGAGAAAATAAACATTCTACTCCCGAGGGAGTAGAATATCTTTTGCCATTGCCTTCTGTAGAGCAAGTTATTCATTGGCTTTCCTTTTTGTGTGGCATTTAATATGATTTTATGTAGGGTGCAGTTGGCATACGGATGCATCCGTAGTTGTAGAGGTAACGTGCACCTTCAAATTTTATCATGATATATAATTTTGATGTAAAATGTTTTTAGGATTATCTCAAAATCTATTTTTGTATCCAAATATAAAATTTTTAATCTAAAAAATGATTAAAATCAATTAGATATATAAACATATGAAAATCTTGAAAATGGACGGTGTAGATAAAATGTTGTAAAATGCACTATTTCTGAAAGTTTTATTTTTCATGATCATACATCTCGATGTCGAGATGATCAATCAAAGGGTTTTTCAATATTAAAACTTCCTTTTCGGATGGATTTTTGAAGTGCATATCTATTATCTTTGCTATAAAACTCTTACTTAGCAAGTAGCCGTATACAAATGTGAGATTACGCATATGTGATACCTCCGTCACCTATTTGATCATTCCACTTTTGTCTTCTCTAAGTTGTACTGTAAAATCTTATTCCAAATTTCGTATTTTAACCTTGTCTATTATAAGCTAATGTAAAAAGGATAAATATTAAAAATTATGATAATGGGACAAATTTGTCAAATTATATATAATTCAAAGAAGACTACAACAATCGCAAGTGCTTTCATAAGGAGTGGGCCTAAAGCCAACTCTCTAAGAGTAATTACTTCCCTCTACAAGCACACGCACAATCAATGTCTCTGCAAAGCATGTTGGGCACGCGTTAAAATATTTGTTGGGAAGTTGGGAAAAACTCTCTCATGAAATTAAGTGTGAGAGTTTATTAATTTTAGTAAAATTTTTTGCACCAATCGAATAACTACTCAGTGTGAAAATATCCTTATATCTAAATGCACATTCAACTGTGCAAGAGAATTTTTTTTATATAAAAATACTTTCGGAAAAACTTGAGAAATGTGAAACTCTTGAACTTTCAAGAAACAAGATATTTATTTTAAAAAAAAATCTCACTTCTTTATTCTCTCAACAAAGTCGCTCATTTTGCTATGGTCTTGAGAAACCTATGAGAGAGACATGTGCATGATTGGATGTTAAGTGTCCTATATACAGAGAGTGAGAGAGAGAGGAGAGAGAGAATAGTTAAGTGGTACAATTGAACAACGGCCATGAAAAACAGAGAAAGAAAATAAAGAGAAGTGTTTCCTAAACATTTCGAAGTGCGAACGATATTTATGAGCCCTCGTCAGAACTACTGTTACATTACGTTGATGCCATGGTGAAGGACGGGAAAGACGAGGCAACAAAAGGAATGAGAGACAAACTGAGCAGGTGGAGCAGCACACATATGCCAGAGAGAGAGAGAGAGTTTTAGAGAGAGAATGAGAGAGTTTTAGAGAGAGAGTGTTTTAGAGAGAGAATGTGGTGTGAGAGGAGACGTGTGGTTACAAAACGGTGTCAGCGAGAGACAACCAGTTGATCAGAACCTTTTGTGAGAGTCTGTGCCCATCACATTAATAAAACTCGAGTACCCTTCCCACGTGCAAGGGGCGGCTCTACACGTATCAATTATGCAATAAATAGGCAGTATAGGAAAATTTATTCTTAATTTCCCGTCCTATTTGACGGTAAACCTTCTTGCTACTTCTTTTTTTTAAGCGGTGTAAAAAAGATTTCAGTATTTCACCTTATCTCTTCGGCTCTACTCTCTTATGGTTAGTCACTTTTGGCTATAAAAATTAATATTAATAAATTATTTTATTTTCATGTCAATTCAATTTTTTTTTTTAAAAAATACAAAACTGGATAAAAAAAGTTTTTGAATAAAAATAAAATAAAACAATTTATTGGAGTTAGTTTTTGTCGCTAAAAGCAAATAAACCTGCGAGAGAAGAGATGAGGGGGTATAGTGAAATACTCGAAAGGTTTTTTATGCCCTTTGAAAGAAAAATAAAACGAGGATCTAACGTAAAATAAGATAGAGAATTAGGGATCTGTACCATATTTTATCTAATTTTTATTGAAAACACTTGACAAAAAAATAAAAAGAACAATTGTTCATGGGGTTGGACCGCATTTCTGCAATATACGGTATGTAAATAGGTTGTCCATCTAAAAAAAATGTAATTAACTGTCCAAATGGTTTTTTAATATAATTATCATTTCTAGTTTTTTATTTTTGTTATATTATCTAGAATGGAAGTAATGGTGGTTTGTTGAAGTTAAGGTTGGCCAGTAGAACAATTTTGTTTTGGGTTATAATGGATAGGAAGGTAGTCAAATGTGTCCTTTGTTCGGCATCATTTGCAGGGAGACCTCACATGGCCACCGGCCTCTTGTCACATCGCTCATCTCCACCCATAAACATAATACTCTCCCTTCATCTTCTTGGTTATATGTATGTATGAATATTTATATGTACGTATGAACATTTACATTTAGGAATTGTATACGATGATAGACTATTTTTTTTATGCAAGATGGTCACAATTATTTATAACCATCCCATATGAATTTTGATAGTTTGGATGTTTTACAAAATTCGAAAAAATTTCTTTTGAAGTTCGAATTTGGTTAATGGAACGATTGTAGTCACCCACTTTCACATCCAATGGTCAAGATTAATGTGACCACCTTGTATCAAAGATAAATAGTTTTATTCTATACTTTCTCTTATATTTATGTACAAAATACGATCTACAGTCCATAGTATCTCTTCCTTTCTCTCTCTAAACATTGGGTTGATCTCTCTTTCTAAAAACTAGGAATTGGAGAATTGGTCTCTATCAAATTTCGGTATAAAAAAGTTTATATAGAGCCGAGGCTCTAGACAATCAGAGCCCACCTAAAAATTTCATTAGAAGAAGTTGTTTTGATGCCTAAATGTCCTCAAATTAATCATCTTGATATTAAGATGCATGAACATGAGAAAAAAATGGATTTCAAATGGAAATAATATATATTGTAACGTATTTTTTAACCATCAATTTAAATAGTTTCAAGTTTTCATAGATCTGCTCAATCTACACTATTTTTTAAGCTTTAAATTTTATAATTGAAGATGAAAATATATTTTAATCCTATCAATAAGATTGTCAGTATTGAAGCCATATTTCTCAAGACTATTTGAAGGTGGGCTTTACTTTGATTGATTAGAGCCTCAACCTTTGAGAATTGGGCATCTCTTTCTCTGTAGTCTATAGAATTTCGCAAAGGGGATGGTTTATATAGAGCCGAGGCTCTAAACAATCAAATTAGAGTCTACCTCAAAAATTTCACTAGAAGAGGTTGTTTTGATGCGCAAATATCCTCAAATTGACCATCTTGACATCAAGATGCATGGACATGAGAAAAAAATAGATTTCAAGTTTTACAAATAGTGTATTTTGTAGCGTATTTTTGGACAGTCAATTTTCAAGTTTTCATAGATCTGTCGAACTACACCACTTTTAAAGCATTAAATTTTATAAATAAAAATAAAAATATATTTTAAAGCTATCACAAAGATTTTCAGTATTGAAACCACATTTCTCAACACTATATGAAAGTAGGCTCTAGTTTGATTGTTTAGATCCAAAACTCGCTACAAAATTCTCCCGTGGTAACTCCAAATGGAGTTTGTGGTCCCTCACCCTCGTTTTAACAAGGGTATTGAGGAAAGTCCATATATCACTGCAGTTTTATATTATAGAGGTAAGGTGCTCTTAAAACCTAAGTAGAAATGAGTATTTTGAAGTTAAAAACCTTCCATTGATAATTCAACTTCGAGGTGTATGAATATAAAGAAAATAAAAAAAATATTAATATTAAAAGAAGTGTATTTTATTATAAGTTTTTCGAATCATCTATTTTTTAAGTTTTTAAATGTTTATAGATCGACTTGCTCTATATCGTTTTCAAATTTTTAAATTTTATAATTAAAGCTCAATATGGATTTTCAAGCTATCGTAAAATATCCGAAATCGGAACTACCTCTTTCGGATATCGAGAGATATACGATATCTGATATTGCATGATTGCACACCGCTTCTCTCTCGTAATGTGTGACAAAACACTTGCGTAATTTCCCCTCGTGACCTATGAACGGGTTTGTCTATTGAAAGCATCATTGATGAATGTAATAAGTGTTAGCAGGGCAAATGATTTAGTGATCCTGCAGGACTATCTTGTACCCATCCCAAAACATTATGTGGGGTGCATGGGAAAATGAGTGATTGCAAGCCTTACCCTGTATATACGATTTAGTGGTCAAGGAAAATGCTCTGAATCAATTCATACTCCAAAAATACTCCGGATTGTTTTTCTTTTTTCTTTAAATAAACAAAATTGACACATCAAGTTGAATTCTCTTTGAAAATTTTCATGTCCTTGAAGACCACCTACCTAAGTGTTTTGACATGTCAGTACATTGAGAGGTCAAGATAAAATTGATATGATTTCCACACCAAAAGGGTCATACCATTTTTTTGGGTTCATCAACATAAACAAAAAGCTTTTTCTTCAACCACAAGCGTTTTGATTCATGCCTACCAAAAAGAAGAAAGTGCCTTATGAGTTGAATAATGAAAAGCGATTGCCCAAATCGGAGGGATAAGAGTTTGTCGAAGTCAAAAGGGAGAGAAAGTGGGTTCCAAAGCATAAAAGAATCCAACCTTCACATTAACATGCATAAAAGTTTATGTGCATGTATCTTGGTTTGGACACTCGCTCATGTCTATGGAAAGACTCAAACCCCCCTTTTAACAAGGAAAAGTATATAATGAAATCATTTACTTTTAATCCAAACATAAAATATATACATTTTTGTTTGTCACTACTTTGGTCATAGACCTTGTAGCTTTTTAAACTCTTTCTCTTGCTTAGGTTAACTTCAATACGCATGCTAGAATTGTACTGTAAATTGCCTTCAATCTATTATTTGGACATTATTATACTTAATTAATGATTAAAAACTAATGACTCGGGTTTGGGCTTGGCTGAGTCACTTGAATCTAGCATCATGCAGGATCCAGATCATCAACCCTAAGAATATGAAAGTTTGAACAAGTCAGCAATAATTTCTGCATTTTTTCTCAGACTAGGCCAAGTTGAAATGTCTCTAGCTCGGGCTAGAGACATTGGCGAGTTAGAAACCTGAGCCTAGTTTTCTTAAAAATGTATATAATGAGACCATTTACATTTGATACAAAGAGGTCACAATTATCATTGGCTGTAAGATTTGAAATCGGTTGGTTTAAGATGTGTCATTGTTTAGACACAAAGTCTAAAATAAAATTTCTCGAATGTTGTCGTATACTTTTATCTATCGGACTTCATAAAAAATAAATAGTCTCGTAGTATACCATACTTGTTTTTAAAATACAATCCATATTCTCTTTGAATTCTCTCTCCTTAGATATTCACGGCATAGTTATAATCCTGGTTTTTGAATACAATCCATAGTCTTTGAATTCTTTCTCCTTAAACAAGCACGGGAATAACACAATTAATCAAATTTTGATTTTGACCAAAAAGGAGAAGTAATAGAACCCTTTCTCCTTACCAACAATCCTTATTTAAAATCAAATTTCATCTATACTTTTATATCTGCATTCATTACTAAATTGTACGAGATTAACCAAACTTATAGGAAAAACCTTCTCGAGGTCTTTTTTCCCCAAATTAACTTCTAAAACTCTATGATTTTGAACTGAAATTGTATACTTCTATTTAGTCTTTTACCTGCCAATCAAACTCAAATTGTTAAACCCCTAATAAACAATACTTTTGTTCTATTTCAACCATCGTCCAATTTCCCTTGATTACTCTTTATGAACTTTTCGGACATTGATTTATTAAACCAACATGAAACCAAAGAAAACAGCTAAGAGTTTACAACAGTTCCTCATCATGGCCAAATGTATAAACCATCTTTTCTCAACTCTAAAGTGGCATAATCATTAAACAGCTTGTAGCCCCATGAGTGGAGCCACTATAAAATGCCATGCGTACTGTTTATATAAGGTTGGGCCATGCGAAATGAGTAAAGTGGTACCTCAAAATGACACTAGAAAATACAACTCTTACATTGGAAACTATGGTCCCAAATCTATTTTTCATGGGCCATGCGAAATGAGTAAAGTGGTACCTCAAAATGACACTAGAAAATACAACTCTTACATTGGAAACTATGGTCCCAAATCTATTTATCCTCCCCTGCTTATACAATTTGAAGCTCTTAAAATGATGGAGATACGACAGATATGCCAACACTTAAAACTAAATAATCTAGATAATCACCATTCAAAATTGGCGATGATGACACAGTGCCCAGTGTTACAGGAACACAAATGGTTCCAACCATGAATGAAGCAATTGGAGCATTGACCATCTTAGAAGGTGGAAGTTGATGCCATTTGCCCTCGAACAGATCAAGAGGTTGTTAGGTGTCCCGTCCTATGAGCGAGTGACACCGATGATATTTTTCTCTATGAAAAGCGATGAGATACATCCCAACCCATTGAGTTGTTACAAGTAAATAACCACTCATGTGAGTTGGGTTGTTAAGAAATATTCTCTTTTATTTCTTTTGAGAGAGAGAGAGTGGATAGGGATCTCTTCCCCACATAAAATAAGATAACAACTATGTGAGATGAGGTAGAGATTTTATGAAAACAAAATATCATCTCATATAAAAGAAAAGCATCACGTAGATATTAGTGTTTTCTCTCTCCTATATTTTAGCAAGGGCCTCTTCTTTTAGCGTACCTCTTTTGGTATATAAGATATACAAAAAACCTTTTCTTAAAGAGTAGAAGAAGAGAGAGATACAGTAATCCTTCTCTTAGAGAGAAAAAGAAGAGAGAAAAAACATGGGAGAGCAAGTCACCATATTTTTAAGCGTTTTCTCTAGAGAGAGAGAGAGAGAGAGAGAGAGAGAAAGAGTCTCTAGAAGAAATAAGAGAGCCACTGAGAGAGAGATAAATCCAGACAGAGAGAAAGCCTCTTAGAGAGAGAGAATCTCATAGAAGAGAAAACCTAGAGAGATAAAGTCTTTAAAAGAAATAAGAGAGCCCAAGAAAGTTTGTTTCTTAGAAGAAATTTGTAATCATTGTTTTAATAGTGGATCTGTGTCTTTCTCCTGTGGACGTAGCCTGAGAAGGTGAACCATGTAAATCTCAATGTCAGTAAGTTATTTTTATTTTATTTGTTTTATTTCATATTTCCCTGCTTATATACACACACACACACATACATAGTTTTGGTGTATTTTGTGTCTCATAAATCTAGGTCCCGTTGCGTGTATTTGAATTCATGCGAGAGGGGTCGAACGGGTGAGCCTAACATATGGTATCAGAGCGTGTTTCCTTGACTTTAACACACAGCTCGGTCATCCCTATCACCATTTGCCAGTGTAGCAAGCCGATGTAGGCTGGCTCTTGTTTGATAAATGAATAGAGTATTTTGGGACACGTCGTCAGCCTGAGACTGTCAATGAGTGGTCACTATACAAAGAAGATCTTGATCGACAGACCGTCAATCACCACCTTGACCAATAGTGAATCACTTTAACCGTCGGTGACTCATATTGATTGACGGTAACTCCCTGACAGTCGATGAGTGCTAGTGCTTGACCACCGATGGATACTTGACCGTCGATGGATACTTGACCGCCGATGGATACTTAACTGCCGATGAATTGCCAGACAACGGATCATTGAAAAGACAACAGATCCTTGACTGTCGACAAATACTTGATCGACTGTGGGAGCTTGGCAGATGGTGAATCTCCTTGACCACCAATGAATAGAAGAGAAGGGTGTGAACGAAAATGTGTACGAATTAAAGATGGATTCTAGTATCGGGAGTAAGATGATGTTGCTCAACAAGAATAACTGGATCATATAGAAGCCAAAGATGGAAGATCTAATATACATTAAGAACTTGTACACACCTATTGAAGGGGTAGAACACATGCCCAAAGGTATGAAAAGTGATTAGTGAAAGAAGTTGGACCGAAAGGTTATTGGAACTATCTGACAATGGTTGGAAGAAAATGTGTTCCACCATGTGTCGACGAAAATATCTGCCAAGTCATTGTAGGATAAGCTACATGACTTGTACGAGAGAGACTGCCAGAAATAAGGCGTTCTTGATAAAAAAAATGTGTGAACATGAAGTTTAGGGATGGGGGATCCGTTGTAGAGTATTTGAATGAGGTGCAAAGTATTGTTAACCAACTCATAATAGTGAAGTTGTTCCTGGAAGATGAGCTACAAGCTCTAGTTTTTCTCGGTTCACTACTAGATAGTTGGGAGACCCTGGTAGTCTCCTTGAATAATTGAGCACCTGATGGGATAGAGACCATGAGTCACGTCACTAGCAGCTGTTGAATGAGGAGACGAGATGAAGATCCTCTGGCACATTGAACTTGCAAGCTATTGTCACAAATCGAGGAAGGTCCAATATTAGGGACCAAAACTGATTTAAGCAATCTATGGATAGAACTAGATTGTCAAGAAAGTGGCTTACATGTTTTCACTGCGGCAAGGAAGGACACATCAAGAAAGAGTGCCGGAGCTCAAAAAAGAACAAAATGAGGACAATACCAAGGATGATGTCAGGCAACCCAATACCATGACCATAAATATTGATGTGGTCGGAAACTTTGGTGATGGGTGCATCAATATTGCATCAAGTTCATATAACTCGGACTTAGTTGTAGATACTGGAGCATCATTTCATGTTACCTCGCATACTCGCTATTTTACTTTTTATAGAGCCGAAGATTTTGGTTCTTTAAAGAAGGGGAACAATGGTTCCTCAAAGATTATGGGTAAGGGAGATGTACACAATATTGGGATGAAACTTGTGCTAAAGGACTTTCACACATGTACCGGATATCCGTCTGAACCTCATATCAAGAGGGTGTTTAAATAATGAAGGGCACCACTTAGTGTTTGGTAAAGGACATTAGAAGTTGACAAGGGATCTCTTGTCACAACAAAGGGCAAGAATTGTTCACTCTATATACATAAGTGCAAATCTCCAATAGCGAAGTTAATGCCACCATGGAAGAACCGTCATTAGACAAGTGGCACAGGCATCTCGACCACCTAAGTGAAAAAAGAATACAAACCTAAGTAAAGAAATCTATTCTTCTCAATGTAAAAAATGCATCTCTAATCCCATGTGACCACTGTTTGCTAGGTAAACAAAAAGAATCTCTTTCTTTAGTAAGAGCTCTAAAGATACGAAAAGCTTAGATATGGTATAAACAGATATGTATGGTCCCAGGGATCTTAAGTCGCATGGTGGTGCATCATAGTTTGTCACCTTTTATCGATGATGCTTCAAGAAAGGTGTAGGTGTGCTTAATGAAATTGAAAGATTAGGTGTTTTGTGAGCTTTCAAATTTTCCATGCTAAGGTGGAAAGGGAGACATGCAAGCTGTTAAAGTGTCTCAGATCAGACAATGAGAGGAGTACACCTCCAATGCTTTCAAAAGCTATTGTGTCAAACATGACATAAGGTATGAAACGACAGTGCCATATATCCCACAACATAATAGTGTAGCTAAGAGAAAGACTCACACCATTATAAAGAGAGTTAAGAGCACATTATTCGTCTCTAAGTTACCAAAGCTGTATTTGAGTGAAGTAGTCCTCATAGCATGCTACCTAATAAATAAATCCCCATCATTTCCTTTGGATGGTGAAATCTCAGAGAGAGTTTGTACTAGAAAAGATATCTCTTATTCACACTTGAGGGTACTCAAGTACAAGGCATTAGTGCACATCCCCAAGGAACAAAGATCCAAGTTTGAAGAGAAAGCACTCCTATACATCTTCCTAGGATATTTAGATGAAGAATTCGGCTACAGGCTATGAGATCATGAGAACAAGAAGGTGATCAAGAGTAGAAGGGTAAAAATTGTTGCAAATATGAAAAATCCATATCAACAAGAGTACATCGAATATTATGATAAGGACATTAGCTAGAGACAATAAGAGTCATCCAGAAACATTGCTGACATGAGTGTCATATGATCACCTAATTGATCTACAAAGGGAAACCTCCCAACTGAGACTGGTGGGAGAGATTGTTAAGTGTTTGTCCCATCAAGAAGAGGAAATAATTATATTTTCCCTACTAAAAGGGGTAAGGTAAAACACAACCCATTGGGTTGTTATGAGTGGATAACCACTCATGTGAGTTGAGTTGCTATGAAATATTCCATCTTATCTCTTTAGAGAGAGAGAGAGAGAGAGAGAGAGAGAGAGAGAGAGGAGGGTATCTCTACTAAAGTAAAAGTAAAACTAAACAAACCTAACCCGAACGTAGTACTTACTTACTATACGACCTAACCCTAACCCCTAACCTTACTTTCTCTCTACT
>NW_006498403.1:1485746-1501115 GCF_000471905.2 Amborella trichopoda
TTGCAACCTTAAAATGTAGAAATATTGATGCACCTGAAAAATCCATCGGAGAAGGCTGTTTTCACGTTGAAAAACCCTTTAGTTGATTATCTCGATTACAAAAAAAAAGATTGAGTCCGGAAATAATGCATCTTACAGCACATTATCTAGACCGTTCATTTTCAAGATTTTCATATGTTTATAGATATACTTGATTTTAACCATCTTTAGGGTTTAAAATTTTATAATTAGATATGAAAATAGATTTTCAGATAATCCTTATAATTTTTTACACCAAAATTATATGTTATGATAAAATTTGGAGGTGCACCTTAATTAGATTGTTTAAGGTTGTAACATTTTAGAAACCACACCCTATATGTGTATGTGTGTGTGTGAATATTTTGATATGATTGTAAGTCAAGCCTCACCTCGAAACTAACCAAAAATTATATTTTTGGGGTATATATATATATATATATATATACCTATAGGTGAAAATGAACAATGTTTTCACCCATAGACTCGGTGCTGTCCGATTATTTCAAACAGTATGGATAAATTGATCGCAACACACATAATATGTCCAATGCAGTCTATTTTTCACACAAAATCGTAGAGCCATTCCGACTTTTAAGACAAAACCAACGAAATCGTAGAGCCATTGCAACTTTTAAGACAAAACCACTATGGCTTTACGAGAGCCAATGTGGGTAAAATCACTATGCATTTTTTCCGTACGGCAATTTTAAGAGTTTTCCTATGTATAGGGATAGACAAATTTAGTCCATCTAGACCCTTCTTAAAGCTTGTTGTTATCGTTTGACCAACTTGAGATAAACAAGGGCTGCTCTCGCAATATGTACTACTCTTTCAAGTCTTTCATGAATTTCTGCTAGCTGCATGTCCCTTTTAGTAATTAAAGGGCTAGAAAAATGGGAGTGTCGTGCTCAAGTCTCATGATACGAACTAAAACCATATATCCAAATCCCAATATAAAATGCAGTTCCCTTATCAAAATCTTTTATTGCATCTTAAAAAATCTATTTTTAATGTTTTAAAATTATTATAAGTTAAGTAGATTTATCAATACTCGAAATTAAAATTGTTTAAGTAATATATTAAATAAATGTATTATTTTAGGAAAATATACAGTGAGACTATTTATCTTTAGTACAAGGTGGTCACAATTAATGCTGATCATTGGATGTGAAATTAGATGGTTGTATTTATTCTATCTACCAAGTTCAAACATCAAAAGAATTTTTCTCAAACATTGTGAGACACCCAAGCTCTCAGATTTCATATCGGATGGTTGTAAGTAATTGTGACTTCCTTGTATCAAAAGTAAATGGTCTTATTGTGTACAATCCCATTATTTTATTAAATACCTTATAAGAACCTTAAGTTGTTAATATTAAGAACCTTTAACAACTTAATATTAAGAACATTTATTGAAATGTATTCATGGTGCTAACTAGTTAACATTCCATTTATTATTTATTTCCCAAAATATTTATCAAAATACGATAAATAATAACAAAAAAGGTGAAATATTAAATGATGTAGTTTCTATAAGGCCAGGGGCAAAATAAAGTCTCACTTCTAATCTTTGTCAGACAAGCACTTTGGGCATAAAAAATCTCTGTGATGATTTTAAAATCAATTTCCATTATGATTATGAATTTTGAAGCTAAAAAAATAGTATAAATCTTGCAGATTTGCGAACCTTTTTTTTAAGACGAAATGGACGATCTGGATAACATGTTACGATATATACTATGTTTAAAGCTTAAATCCTATTTTTTTTTACAACTATAATGGTTAAGGCCAAGATGATTGGTTCGAAGGTTTTTCATTGCCAAAATTGCAATTTTTGGTGAATCATGAGGTGAGGCTTTAGTTAGTTTGATAGGGTTGCAGCCCTACCAAAACATTTTCTAATATTAAACACTTCGTAATATCAATTCTAGTTTGGTAAATCTCCCTGTTGACATAACGGTAAGAGAGGAAAAAAAAAAAAGGAAAAAGAGGAAAAATGGTTTGATAGGGCTGCAGCTCAATCACATAAGTAAAACCTCATTTCGTAACTCATCGAAAATTGTAATTCAAGCATTAAAAGACCTTTACATGGATCATCTTGGCTTTAACATTATGGTAGTTATTATAACAAATTATCTAAACCGTTCATTTCACCTTAAAAATAAATGTTCATAAATCCATAAGATCTGTGCTATTTTTTAAGTTTTGAATTGAACTGCCACTGTTAGAAATTGATATTTGAGCGATAATGAGATTTATCTTGCCAATGTTAGAAATTAATATTTGTGCGATAATGAAATTTATGTCGTTAAAAATGCTTTTTAGAGGATTTGAGGTGAGGATTTATTTTGTTTTCCAGAAGAATACGGTTTGCACGTATATGATGAGATCGTATGGGCGTGCGGTACAAAGAGAGAATACGGTGAGAAACAAAGGGGGAAAAAGATCTGAAAAGAATGAGTAGTCAAACGTCATGTCGTGCCTTTCAAATCATAAGACTGGTCAGTGATGCGTCAATCAAACTACTGAAAGGAGGTCAAATTTTAGAGAGAGAAACAAAAAAAAGTTGTGTAAGAAAGAGAAACACAGAGAGATGAGGCAGAGGAGAGAGAAACACAGAGATAAGGCAGAGGAGAGAGAAACCAAGAGTTAACGAGAGAGATAGGGAGGTCAGGTTTTAGAGGGAGAAACACATGTTGAGATTAGGGAGAGGAGAGATGAACAAAGAGTTAGAGAGAGAAAGCGACGTTATTAGATACTGGAGAGGAGAGAGAAACAAAGAGTTGGAAAGAGAAAGGGAGGTCATGATATAAGGGAGAGGAGAGAGAAACAAAGAGTTAGAGAGTGACAGGAGGAGAGAGAAAGAAAGCGCGCCACGTCAAGAGGTCAGGCACACGCTCGCAACTCTCACTTCCGCACTCTTCCCCATGCACCCTCGTAAGCCAGCCGACACATGCGCACGTGTAAAGACCAGAGACTGTGGAAAATCCATCCTTACCATCGGTAAATTTCTAAAATATCGGTTTCATCCGTCGTCTGGTGGGTTCATGGAACATGGTGTGGACCCGCAGTTTGGTTGGTTGACGATTCGATCCCGTGAAAGCGCCTAGATATTATTTCCCAAAGATGAGGGTAATTTCATCATGAATAATAATCTTATCGTTGTGGTTTTTATAAGGTTCCAACTTTAAACAATCCAATTAAAGCGCACCTCCAAATTTTATTAATAATTTTGGTGTAAAATATTTTTAAAATTATTTTAAAATCTATTTTTATAGTTAATTATAAAATTTTAAACTTCAAAAATAATTAAAATCAAGTAGATTTATAAATATATGAAAATCTAGAAAATAGAGTCTAGATAAGGTGTTGCAAGATGTACTATTTCTGGGACTGAAAATATTTTTTTGTTTTTCATATTCATGTCAGTGTCTAGATGATCAATTAGAGGGCTTTTTAACATTAAAACAACCTTTTCAGATAGATTTTTTAGGTGCATATGTAATTCGTTGCAACCTTATATAAACTTTTTATTATATATATGGGAATGATTACATGCAAGGGTTCTATAATTTTATAATACAACTACACATCTAGAATATCATGTTTTTGGTATTCATATGATCCCAAATTTTGCTTACACATTCTTTTCATCCTATAATGGGAAAAAAGAAATTCAATTTATACCCTAGATATGGTCAAAATTAATACCCTCCAACAATGAATCTCGACCGTCCATTTGATGAATTTCAAGATCTAGGCCTTAACAAATTCAAAACCATTTTTTTCTTTTTTAAACAAATTTCTCTAACATGGTTTTTGAAGATACTTGCATTATACTACTATGCAACTGATTGCATGAAATCATTCCCATATATACATGGAAAAAGTTTATACAACGTTGCAGCCTTAAAATGTAGAATTAAAGTTGCACATCAAAAATCCATCAGAAGATATTTGTTTTAATGTTGAAAAACTACTTAATTGATCAGCTCGACTCTAGATGTATGAATATGAAAAAAAAAGATATTTTGTGTCTTATAAATAGTGCATCTTACAGCAAATTATCTAAACAATCCATTATCAAGATTTTAATATGCTTATAGGTCTCCTTGATTTTAATCATTTCTTTAATTTAAAATTTTATAAATACTGATAAGAATAAATTTTTAAATAATTTTTGAAAACTTTTTATACGAAAATTACTATCTTATAATAAAATTTAGAGGTGCGCCGATATATATATATTTGGTTATTTTAATTGGGAGCCGCCCACTAGAGCCACCCAAATCGCTTGAGTTCCAGTAAAACTGTCTCTCACTACACATCACTCTCAGCATTTTCTCTCTCTAGGCAGCACATCATCGGAAGGAGCCATGTGGTGAAGGTCCCCAAAGAAGCAATACGCCCATAAATTGTAGAGAGAGAAAGACAGACAGTCTCATCTTCTATTTAAGAGAGAGAGAGAGAGTCTCGTCTCTTCTTTCTGCTATGAAACACCCAATAAGTATTGTAGAGTGAGAAAGGAATGGCACCATGTTTCCTCTTTGTGGGTAAGTGATCCGACCATTTTCTCCTGAATTCTCAGAAGCTTTGGAGAGCGAGAAACCCTTTTCGCCTTCTGCAGTCGTGGAGAGAGATCTTGCTTTCTCGAATTATCAGTGATAGTTAGAGAGAGAAAGTCTTATTCTCATTGACACTATCTTCGTGATCGAAATTATGGAATCTTTCTCTTGAATTATCATTGACAGAGGGAGAGAAGTTTCAAAAGAAATAGAAAAATAATCAGTGACTGAAAGAGAGAGAGACCCTTTCTCAGACTCCCTTTACTCATGAATTATCGTAGAGAGAATATGAATCTTTGGTTTCAGAAAGAGAAACATGTTTGATCGAAGTATTTTCTCTTGAATTATCGTTTAGAGAGAGAGAGGAAGAAGAAGAAGAAGAAAATCCCTGGTGTTTCCATTACTCCTAGAGAGAGAGAGAGAGGGGTTAGATGCCATGAGCTTGGAAGACTCCATGAAGGTCCTCTCCCTGGACTACTTGAACCTCCTCATCAATGGCCAGGCCTTCAGCGATGTTACATTCTCGGTCGAGGGCCGCCACATCCACGCCCACAAGTGCATCCTTGCCGCCCGCTCCTCCTTCTTCCGCCGCTTCTTCTGCGATCAGAATCAAAATCAAAACACAGCTCAAAATCCAAATCAAGCCCTTTCCCCCATAACAACCTCTAGCCCCCCTCACCATTCTTCTGTCGTCCAAGTCACTGTGGTTGGCTACGAGGTCTTCCTCTTGTTGCTCCAGTTCCTATACAGCGGGCAGGTGTCGATCACGCCCCAGAAGCACGAGGCGCGGCCCAACTGCCCGGAGCGGTCGTGTTGGCACACGCACTGCTCCTCCGCCATAGACCTCGCCCTAGACACCCTCGCCGCAGCCCATTTCTTTGGTGTTGATCAGCTGTCCCTCCTCACCCAGGCCCACCTCGCCTCCATTGTCGACAAGGCATCCATAGAGGACGTCATGCGCGTCCTCCTCGCCTGCTCCCACAACAAGCCTCTCATGCATCCCCTCTGGTCGACATGCTCCCGTCTCGTCGCCCAATCCGGCCTCCCTCTTGATGTCCTTGCCAAGCATTTGCCTCCCGACTTGGCCCAGCACATCCTCGACATGAGGCTCGAATCCAATTCTGCCAATGCCCGAGCGCATGTGGTTGAGGACCATAAGGTTAGGCGGATGCAGCGTGCACTCGATTCCTCAGACGTCGAGCTTGTCAAGCTCATGGTCATGGGCGAAGGCCTCAACCTTGACGACGCCCTCGCGCTACATTATGCAGTGGCTCGATGCTCTCGAGAGGTTGTGAAGGCGCTTCTTGAGCTCGGGGCAGCCGATGTCAACCATGCTGCAGGCCCGGCAGGGAGGACACCATTACACATTGCAGCGGAGATGGTGAGCCCCGACATGGTGGCCGTGCTCCTCGATCACCACGCCGACCCCAACGCGCGATCAGCATCAGGTGCAACCCCATTTGACGTGCTCCAGTCTTTGGCCTCCGATTTCCTCTTCAAGGGGCCAAACGTGAGTTCACCGACAGCGCCAGCTCCCCACATCGAACACAATAAGCTGAGGCTGTGCCTGGAGCTGCTGCAGTCAGCGGCGCTTGTGATCTCAAGGGGCTGCGATGGGGCCGAGGGTTGCAGCCCAACCCCACCGCAGGACATTGATTCGAGAATGTTGTTTTTGAATATTGGTGGCAAGGACAGGGATGGCGGAGGGGGCTCAGATGGGTCAGGGTATTGTGGGAGGAGCATCGGGCAGGGATCGACCCGCGAGTTTTAGGCGAGGAAGAACCCCTTTGAGAAGACCCCTTTCATTTACTCGGTTCCTCTTTTCTGTGAGATTGATTGGAGCTTATTTGGGGCTCAATTGTACAAGTCTCTCTCACTGAGTGTGTTTTGGGGACGGAATATTTTGGAGAAATTTTGTTCTGGTCTCTCTGTCTAATATTTTTGTGAAATTTTGTTTGGGTCTTCCTCTCTCTCTCTCTGATTGTTTTCCCTTGTGGTGGTGGTGGAGATACTTGCTGAAATTTTGTGGTGTTTCTCTATATACTCTTGTTGGGTTGCTAATGGTATAAGACATTGATGAAATTTGATCTGGTTTCCTCACTCTTCTTCATCTGTTGGTACATAGAGTGATTAAAACACTTTAATTGTATTAATGTGAAATTTTAACCACTTCTATCCTATCCTATTAATGTGAAATTTAATATGGGATTTCTCTCCCTTGGTGGAAGAGAAATTCCTGAGCTGATGCTTCATTTGGGTTCTCTCATTTTGCTTCTGATGAATGGTGGTGGAGGAATGTGTTATACGCTTTATGGCCAGTATCGTTGCTTATTAGGGTTTCTCTCTCTACATCTAGTTTCTCTCTCTTCTAGTTCTTGTTCTGAGGAGTGGATAATGTGCAGGTGAATTTGAGCGGTTGGATGGCAAAAGAAGACGCGTGAATCAGGTCAAGCTCAGAGTTAGGGAGAGGGAAATGAGTAATGGAGGATCACAGGTCAATCTTTCACCTCACCTCACCTCACCTCACCTCACGTTTTTCCTCTTTTTCTTCATCAATGATCATACCACCATTCATTTTGCTCTTTGTCCTTTGGCATTGCTCAATTATGGGGAAACAGTGGATTTGAACTTCGAATTTTTGTATCTTTTTCTCTTTCCCCACCCTCTCTCTGCCCCTAGAGAGAGAAAAGATCTTTAGGGGGTAGGGGTATGGCAATTCCTAGAAGCTTTTTCTCCCTAGGGTTAATTCATTTATTGTTGTGTTGCTTCTATTAAAGAAAAACTCATAATAGGTTTCTACGCTCTCTGCACCACCCTCTGTTATCATCCAGATTCTTCTTTGATTTTACGTTTTTAACACCCTTTCGACGTTCATTTACTGAGGAGCATCTGACTGCTATTCTTCTGATAAAATCCCATGTTTCTCACTCTTCTTCTGTGATTCCTCATGTTAAAACTAGATCCATATGATCTTGACATTTATTGTTTTACTATCTTATTTTAACCCCATTTGCCCATGGTTCTACTTTTTATTTGACTTCTCTCTCTCTCTAAACTGTTAATTTTCCATAGACCCTTCAACCTCTCTGTAGCATTAATGGGACAGGATAGAAGTCTTGCAAATGCATACATGAAAACAAACAATCGTCGAAAGGAAGCCTTTATATCCTCCCTGGAATTCCATTCTCTCAGCCTCGACATTTAAGAGAGAGAGAAGCCACGGCTAAGAACATGGCTCCTTACGGTTTATTTTTGGATTCACATATTAAATTTAAGATTGTATGCTTTCCTGTGAATTATTGTGCATGAAGTAGTTCTACAATTTTAATTCATTCCTCTTTGTTTTAAGGCGCTTTCTTCTCAATCTCCTAAAACTATCTCGTCTTATCATATAGTGTCTAATCTTCTCTTGTTTATGATGAACATGCTCGAATTTGTTTATTAGGGATTGCAATCCAACATTAATGCATTTAGTCATGTGGTTGATTTTTATTTATTTATTTAGATCAAGTTAAAAAATGATGTGAATGACATGGTGAGAATGAAACTATAGACGGCAAATTGTGGCACCCGCCCCACTTACCAACTCTGCCTAGATCCCGTCCTCCAGTTGGATCATACTTTTCATTGACGTCATTTTGAGTGACCGATGCATCTATGAAGATCCAAGAAATTAGATGTATACCATTTAATGTTATTTGTATCGTATTTATCATTTATCTAAAGGTTTCGAAATGAAAGACCTTAGGTACACAAGCACCACCCATTTATTTTTGCTTACATTTAGTGAGGAACAATATTTGGAACCCATTAGCTCACGAAAACCATGCTAGGAACCTAACATAGTGTGTTTCAACCGTACATGGACGCCCTCTTAGTTGCTGTTATTTGTTCTTGTACGTGTACAAATAATCCTAATTGAATAACTGTTATATATCATGTTCTTTTTTTTTAATTTGGTTATCTATCACATTATTACATGGAGTAGAAATATGTGGTGCTAAGAGATTTTATATATGAGCTCCCATTGCCCCTTTCCTCTGATGCTAGTATTAATTTAATTTAGTAGTTTGATGCTATGTAAACCACTAGTTTTACATAGTGTGATTTTAACTTTTTTTTAAAAAAATATTAACTTTAATGCGATTCGAAATTTCCTTCTCGAACATTAGTCTCTAGGTTTAAGAGGTAAAAGTACTCCTTGATTGGGTTTCACCAGAGGGAGTAAATGGCAATATATTCCCATGGGAGCATAGAATCTTTTAACAAAATGTATAGACCTATGTGAATTTTATAACTCTTGTTTTGGTGTTATCTTGAATTTTTTATCCCTCATTCTCGATAGATATATGTTTCCTAACTTTATGTGAGTCATTCATCATGTTGACATCATACACTGAAAATATTTCCTTTGATTTGCATGGGATATATATTTTTTGTATTCAATCTTTTCTTCTTCTATGTTTTCCAAGTTCTCTTGTCACATCATGCTGTAACTTTCCGGATTGATCAATGCTTGGATTTGTTTTTAATTAAAACCTGTCAATATATTAACATAAAAAATGATATTCTTTTGTTCACCTCTAAAAATTCAGTCATCAAAAGGGGCCCTCATTTCCTATCATCCTTTAAAGTGTTACACAATTCCATTTGTGGAATCTTTCTTTGAATGAATGGTTTCTTTGAGGTGAAGCGCATAAATAGTCATAAATCTATTCACGTCTATTCACATATGCGGTGCACTCATTATATGTGCTTTGGACCAACATAAAGCTCCATGAACTCCTTTGTTGCTTGAATTTTTTAGACTTTCTAAAGCTGTTCTTAATTTGAGAAAAAGCGGTCAGTGGTTATGATATATTTCACATTATATGCAGAGGGCAGAGAAAAATGTGGCTTTTAGATAGCATAATATTTGTTTGATTGACCATTTGATTTATGTTCATTCTACTTTTACTAAACTGAATTCGACAGGGAACTGTTAAGGTCCTAAAGCAATTAATTATTTAATTATATAGATCCTCATAAGGTCGCTTGTGACACTGGCATTACTGGATAAGTTCCATTTGCTTGTCTCTCTCATGGCAAACCCATAGCTAATACTTTTGCCCCAAGATTAGCTCTAGTTGCAATATGTCTAATTGATGACTCTTCATATATGAAATCATACCATGTACCTTCTGACTGTGTGTGATACTTCCCAATAGGTTCACAGTGTTATTCTAAAATTCGTATGGTTTTTTGTAATTTTGAGATCTGGATTGCCTTTCCTCTGCTCTTTCTCAGCCACTTGTCATCAGATATGTGCTTATTGTGTATTGATAGACATGCAACAAACAGTTACATGATATATGTTCATGAATGTATATACACACACACATACAGAAATGTGCACACATGCAAAAAAACATAGAGACATCTAGGGATGGACTCAGGGCATAGGTGTTCAGGGTGGTGGATGCTACAACGTGCCATCTTCAGTTCCATTTCTACTATGGGTAGGGGACCCCTTCCCTTTTATCTACCCTAAAAAAAAAAGACAGAGACAGCCATGTGTGAACTCACATTTACATGCCTGTGTGTATACCTAGATTTGGGGCACCGGGTGGATTGGTTGTAGTTGATACTTGCAACAATACATCTCAAGTTCATGTCGCATCAACGGCCTACCAAAACCCAGCCATCTCCCAAAATTTATGCATACACGCAAAATTGCATAACCGTAGAGGTATCTTTTTGCATGATACAAAGATATGCATGCATATGCACTATAGCTTGAGGAAGAATCTTTATTCTAATCTGAACTTTACATCTCTACTTTAGAAAGATGTGCAGAGGTAGAATATGATATATGTTAAGAGTTTTAAAATAATGAATACTCATGTTAATTATGGACCACCTTTAGTATTGATAGAATACCATCCTTGTTGCATATCTTGTGAGAGGGTCACATCCTTACCTCCTCTCATCCAGCATCCATTCATCACTTTTTGACTTATGCAACTATTGCTAACAGTGGGGCTCTTGTTGTGATTTGCTTTTACCACATCATTTGTGGCCTCTCCATTTTCCAAGCCCACTATCTCCACTATTATTTCAACCATATATCCCTTTTCTCTTGGCTTTTTGTTTTCAACTCTAACTTCAACCCGCCTTCTTCCAAAACCCATCTACAAATGGCCTTAGAACAACTCTTGTAAAGGTTATACACCTTCTAATTTCCCTTCCATTTCCCCTTCATTCAGTCTGGGGTAGAAGTTGCAAAAAGCTACTGTTCGGCGTTTGTGCGTTTTATTCATGTATATTAGTGTGCGTGTATATGTGCACGAATGTGTCTACTCACGTTCCATAGCTTGTATACACGGGGAACCCACCCTTTCATCCACTGGGGGATAGATATTTCCTAAAATTATGATTTTTCTTGATGACTTTCTGCTTTTTATGATTGCCATGCAAGAATTTGCCTCCATTCAATAATCATTTGATTATGAAGCATTAGTATGTTGTAATTAGTATATGCCATTGAAAATGTAAAAAAAATTCTAGTATTATCTATCTCCAGAGAGTTTACTATGGCTTTTCATTAAAAATACTGTTGCATCACATAGAAAAATTTAGTTGATCAAGCTTGATGGTGCAACAAGCATTAATACAATTATGTTTGTGATAAAATGCGGTTCCATCATGTAAATTGATTGTTTGTGCAATCGCTTGATCTGAATGTCCATACCAATTGTCCACAACTCCCCAGTGATATGAATATGGAGCTCATCATGTCAATGACATGGTTTCGGGTTCCTATTTCACATGCTATCATCCTTTTTCCCTCAGTTCTCGATGTCATAATATGCCTTTTTTTGTATTTGTTTTTCCTTTCTTCGAAGGTTTGATTGTCTTTTCACTTTTATATGGCCATGTAGTTCATGCATGGTTGCATGTGAAGTTATTTGCTTGAGCCGATGCACTAGAACCAATCTTCATGAAATAGGGTTGAAAAATGTTGTACATTATTAAGAACTATCATCAATGAATCTTAGATGTTTGTTTTATCGTACTCAAATTTACTCGAATTTATGTATGATCCATATTTTGATGTTCTGCATCTCATAGAATGGCTTTTAGCATAAGATATCTTGCTTCCCATGCACCATAAGTTTATGTCTTGGTATGTATTTCAGTGAAATTCCATTAAGGTTCCTTCTATCTTGTTTCTCTTCAAGCTGCATGGTAGAAATAATTTACTTGTCCCCAATTTTTCTTTTATAAAATATATTTTTTGAATGAAAACCCTGAAAATTAATTAAAATTCTCCTCAAAATCCAGTACAAAATAGTTTTTTTCAACAGAAATGCCTCTTTTGCTTTAAGTGTTCCTATGAAAGGATTCCGATGAGAAGATGATGCTTACTGGAAACTAAATAACATTAACAATGTTCATAAGTTTATTGTGATTTTATAAGGGTGATTTTTTTTTTAAACGTGTTCCTGTAGATGCTTCTATGTCCATTCAAATTTGGAGCATTTTGAGAGCTCCAAATCATTCAATTATTTCAAGGAAGAATGATTAAATGTTTTTCGAGTTTCTTTTATGGATAAGTGGCTCCCACAAATAAGTTTTGACTAGATCTAACTCTGTTCAGGATCTACAAAATGGATGGCCTATATTTGATTTTGGAGTGGCAATAGAATTGGAGCAGTTGTCGGAATCCGGATTGTTTTTTCCTTGGGAAGATTATCTCTGGATAGAGACATATACGGAACTTTTTGAAGTCCACTCCCACCATTCAAATTATAAACCACTCTTTGAATCACATATTTTATATAGAATCAAGGAAACTATTAAAAAAAGATAGGAACAAGGTATTCTTGAAGAAATAAGTAGCCATAATTAAAAGTAAAAAAAAGTCGTAATCTTTATAAGATGCTTATAATTTAAGAATTTACATCTATTGTAAGTGGAAATAAAATTTTCTTTGGAGTGTTCTATTGCATAAGTATAACTTATTTTTTGAATTCTTAATTTGAAAATGGGAGAAGAATATCATCATCATTATCTGAGCTTTATCCCAACTATTTGGGATTGGTTATATTGTACATGTTGTATTCTTCCATTCTATCAAGGGCCATATTCTCAATCAAGTCATAGGTCATCATATCTCTTCTCACTACTTTCATCCATGTCTTCTTAAGCATTTCTCATACCCTTTTAGAGCCTTTTATTTAGTCCACATTGCCACTCCTAACCAATGTAGTTTTAGGTCGACGTGGTATAAGACCGAACCACTTATGTCTACTTTCCCTCATCTTATCACTTATCAAAGCTGCAGTTCCCTTGGATTTGTTCATTCAAAATTCTATCTTTTCTTATTTTACCACTCATTCACATCAACATTCTACACTCATCTTAAGAAGCCTGACAGGTCTTATAGCCGTCTTATAGAACTTCTTGTTCAATTTTATTGGAATGCAACAATTACATAAGACTCTAAAAGCACATATCTACTTATGCACCCAGCTCTAATTCTCTAAGCGTCATCTTCCTCAATCTCTGCATTCTCATGGATTATCGACCCAAAATATCAAAAATAATTCATTTTAAGTACTTCTTAGCCATCAATCCCTTTAAGTCCTCGTTTCTACTCCTATTATTACTAACCTCGCATTCCATATATATTATGTCTTAGTCCAACGTTTTTAAAAACCTTTAGGTTCTAGAGCATCTTTTCAAAGTTCTAAGTTTGGGTTGACATTGTCTCTAGTCTCAACATCAAAGCCATGTCATTCGTAAGCAATAAAAACTATATTAACTCATCATGTAGATGCTTAGTTAAGTCATCTATAGCCAAAACAAAGAGATAAAGGCTCAATGCTAACCCTTGATATAGACCTCATGTTCACTGAAAACTCAATTGTCCCTCTACTAGTTGTCCTGACACTAGTTAGTGTTCCTTGGTACATATATTTCTTACTATGTGAATATATTCTTTAGAAAAACATTTCTTTTCCAACACCCACCAAATTAAATTAATTCTTTAGGTACCACATTGTATGCTCTATCTAAATCAATAAAGTCCATGTGGAAATATTTTCTTTTCTCCTTAAATTTCTCAATCAAATGCCTAAGTAGGAAAACAACTTCAGTTGTTGATCTTCCTGGTATAAAACCAAACAGATTTTTTGATACACTTATTTCATGTCGTAGTCATTGGTCAGTCACTCTCTCCCACAGTTTCACAGTGTAGCTTACAAGTTTGTTTCCTTGATAGTTCGTACAATTTTATGTCTTATTTATTCTTGTAAACAGGTACCATAACAATTCTTATCTTTTCATTTGGTATTTTCTTTGTTCTCAAAATCTTATTGAACAACTTGATCAACTAGGATATGTCAATCTCTTCTAAGAACTTCCAAACCTATATTGGGATACTCTATGGTCCAATGGCTTGCCTTATCTTCATCTTTCTCAGTATCGTAATCTATCAATGGAATTGATGTTTTTAATATTTTGCTTCTATGGTGGTCGTCAATTAGCAATTTTCTAAAATAAATTTTGCATCTTTATTGACCTAGTCATCCTTCACCAAGACACTCTGATCCTCACCCTTAATGAATTTAATATGATCTAGATCCCTATACTTTCTTTTTATTTTTTCTAGTTTAAAGACATTTTTTTTATCTGCTGTTAGCTCCAATTTATTGCATATTTCATAATATGCCTTAAACTTAACTTTCCTTAATGTTTTCTTAGTGTTATTATTGGTATTTTTATGTTATGCTAAGTTTTGATCATTTCTATTCATTTGCCAAGCTTTGTAATGTTATCATTTTTTGCTAATAGCGCCACCACCAAATTTCCTCATTTTAATATGTTTTCCCTCTAGATTCTCTTAAAATTTATTTTGCCACATTCTTAATACAATCCGCCATCTCATTTCACGTAACATTAACTTCATCCTCCTACCCTATTCTATATTAACTGGGCATCATTGCAGTGTGACACTTCAAGGGAAGGCGCTAGCCAGCCCTCGCTCATTTATTACTGCACCTGGGTGCCGGTACAACATGTCGCTTATGGGAAATGCTTTAGCATCAGCATATAACATTTATTTAGGATTAATGAAACAGACATGGGAAAAGAATATAAAATAAAATATTTATAACTAAAAAATACAAAATAAGAGATTGTATGTGTTTTACTTAAAATTGAAAATATAATAAATTAAATGGGTAAACGGCTTTAGAAAATCATTATGCAATCAAATCACCACATTTAACACTTCGATCGTTACCTTCTACATTTCAATTCATCCAAGTACCTCCTTAAAAGATGTTATCAAATGACCAAATTGCCCATGTCGAAGATAATGAACTCTGAAATAGCAAGGCATTCTGATAATTTTGCCCCAACATCCCTTACGGTTTACGGTTAGCAGCACGAACTACTAAATGATGAAAATAACCCTTCTTGTTCCTTGTTATTTAGGGTTAGTACTATGGAACTCACCTATTTTTCATTGTAAACCTATGATACGTGTGGCTTACCCTAAACAATCAAGGTACTTTTATTATTTGGAAGGTTTTTTCATTTTTTAGGTCAGACTACTTCAATTGGTACAAATGATTGAAATGACCTAGTTGTTAGGGTTGTCAATCTTACATGGGTATAATTTTTACTATAGTTTTATGAAATTGTTTGTGTGAAATGAAAATTGAAAAGGAAGAATCCTAGTGATAAATTGGGCTGTTTGACCACCTATGTAATTTTGTATGTTGGACTAGTTTTT
>NW_006498403.1:1506122-1533971 GCF_000471905.2 Amborella trichopoda
CCCTCAGATATGTATTACAAACTAATTTTAAAAATGATAGAGAGTGGAGAAAATTAAATTCAGATCTGAGGCAAGATCTATTAAAAAATGAATAGATCTGCTTTTAGATCAGTGGCAGAGCCAGCAACGATCCAAAAAGCACAAGAGATTAAATAAAAAAACAATAAAATCCTAGATCTAACAAAATAACTAAAAAATAAATGAAAAGAGGATGAGAAATGCAAAAGTATGAAATATTGAATGAAATAAGAATAAAATCCTAAATCTAATAAAATAACTAAAAAATAAAGAAAAAGATGATGATAAATCCAAAAGCATGAAATATTGAATGAAATAAAAATAAAATCCTAGATCTAATAAAATAACAAAAAAATAAAGGAAAAGATGATGATGAGTAAAAACCTAGTCGGGCCAGTTGGCCCGGGGCACCCGAGGCTTCGAGGCCTTGCCTGTATTAGAACCATGACTGTGTACGTATGTCATATGTTATTCTCTCTTCAAACTTGACCAAACCTTGGCTTGATTGAACTAGAGTTTTACTGATCTAGGCTAAGAGTTTGTTTCAAAAGGGGTGCTAGGGCTTAAGGTTGCTTCTCTAGATCTATGGTTGCTCTCTGGCTCTCAGATTTCCTGGCCTGTGGGTTAACAAAGTCTAACCCTAAATCGGTCACAAAATGTGTTAATATAAATGTTCAAATTATACTAGAATGGATATATACCAATTTAACCAGATTTGCTAGCCAAATTCCCATTTTCGGGGTCAAAAGGAGGCCAAATCTGACCAAAGTTACATTTTTGGGATATTGCCCACCAAAAACATAAGTTGTTTCGCTATTTTTACTTGATTTCTTACTAAAACAATGGTCTTGCAAGATTTGGATCACAAGATAGGGATCACGAACTGTGATGGTCTATGGTTAGGGGGTTTACTGAGATAGTGTGGTCATAAGGGTGCAAGAGTATCACAGAATTTGCTAGCTTTAAAATGGGGTGTCTACAGTTGCCCGTCTTTGGCACTCCATATCTTTCGAGGGACAACTGAGTGGCAAAGAAGTAGACACTCTTTGACACTCCCTGTCCTTCAAGGGGCAGGTGTGTGACAAAGATAATATAAACATTTTAAATTTCATCTTGATGTTTCGTGGTCAGAGGGTATACTATCCCTCTAAGATATTGTGCTTCCCGCTCATCCACCTAGGGCATTTTCATCTTAGGGTTTTTAGCGTGAGATGTCGGTGAGTTATACAAGCTTGAAAGTTGAGTTAGATTTTCTGGACATGCCACTTAACTTCACTGGTTTACACAGTTTCAAATTCTTAAACCTGACATTTTCTTTGATTTCCTTAGGGTTTCCTAAGGTCTTCTATATGTTTTATTTGTTTTATAAAAATGTTTGCCTTGTCAATTCTGAAGAGAGAGCTGAAGCGGCAACGCGGTAATCATCATATACGGGTGTCCAAGCTCCTTCATTTTTAAAAATATTTTTAGAAATTTTGAAAACAAGGGCGAATTTTGAAATGGAACCCGGAGCTTTGGACATGTCACGATTTTAACAAAGAAATTAAAGTTTTTAAAAACACAAGACATAGAGTGAATCATTTAGAAAAGAGAAAGATATTTTAAAAAACAAATTTTTAGTTAGCAGTTTTAGCTCCTGCAACTATAGAGCCCTCTAAGCAGTTTAAAATCATGCAACGATGGACATATACACCCGACTTTTTACATTATACAGGGTAAGACGGATACACCTGACCTTTTATGTCATACGGGGCTAGACATTTTCTCAATACACCCGACTCTTAACGTCATATGGGGCTAGATATTTTTCTGTCAAGGCTCATTTATGTCGCACGAGTTTGACGTTTTCCAAATTGTGATTTTAATCAGCAATTTAGACTTGTGCCACCAGGGAGTATCTGAAAACTTTCAAAAATTAATTAAATATCTAAAAACAGTATTACTGTTTTTTTTATTTTTTATTTCTTTTTGTTATTTTTTTGAGGGCTGGATTGGGCGAAACAGGTAGTGTACATAGGTAGTGTAGCCCAAAAGAAAAAAAACGAACAATTGTTTGTTTTTTCTTTTTGAAGGGGGAGGACACCCTCTTAGGCTGGGCGACTAGGCTGTGTCACCCAAAGAAATTTAAAAAAAAAATAAAAAAATAGAAAAGGGGTGGATGGGGTTGGGCGACACGGATAGTGTCACCCAAGGATTATATATTTATTTATTTATTTTATTTTTTATTTTTTATTTTTAAGGGATGGATGGCCTGGGAGACAAGGATAGTGTCGCCTAATTTTTTATTTTTTTAATTTGTAATTTTTATTTTTTGGCTGGGCCACACGAGTTGTTTCTCTTAAAGAATTATTTTTTCCTTAAATTTTTTTTTTGTTGGCTGGGCGACAGAGGCTGTGTCGCCCAGGCCACATGGGTATTTTATTTTATTTTTTTGTTGCCTTCGTCCCTATTTTGGGGATTTTTTTTTTTGCTCTACTGCCTCAGTTATGGGGTGTTTTATTTGTTAATCTATAAGTGTGCAATTGATTTAATGAGGTAGAAAGGGACATTTTATTTGCACACACTTTTCAGACTGAATTTTAGCAAACTCAAACCCCTAGTTATACGGTTTTCGTCCAAAAATTCTAATTATCGGACTTTCATACATACATATACTCATATAACCATGGAGTGTCTAGCTAGTTTCAATCCTTCGTAACAGGCATAGGAAGTTGGCTTCGAGAGCGAGGCCAGATCGACTAACAATTTAAGCTCTTGTAGTGATGGAAGAAGTCCTTTCTGGAAAGGGAAGATTTTTAAAAATCGATGACTTTAAAAGTCAATTTGAAAAGCATTTTCAAAGAGGGACGAACCTTACAGTTTTTGCCACCTGTGGCCCCTTTGGTGGTCATTTTCTTTTTTTCTCTTTTTATTCATTTATTTAAATATGGTGAAAAAGATCTCCTTGTGAGATTGTGAGGGCCCAAGAGACTTGACATTTTTCCTTGGCCTTTGGATCTCCCATCTTGCGTTTCGTAGAACCATGAGGAGTTCTTTGGGTTTTTGTCAAGCTTCCTTCTTGGAGAGGTCTCGACATTTTTCCTGGGGTTCGTTGAAGTCTTGGGTCTCCAGTTCATGTTGCCTTCCCATGTCTTCCCGAGGTTGGTTCTGTTGGGAACTTGTAGGGATTAGGAGGAGTCTCCATCCTCAGGGTTTGCTTATGTAGTATTATTGTGGCTTGTAAGGACTTATTTCATACTAGAGATTTTGGACTAGTGCCTCCTTTTGGAGGATTTTTTTTTGGCCTGTGACAACCTTTTTGGGTTATCACCACGTTCTTTATTTTCATTCTTGTTTTTTTTGTCTACCCGTGATGCCTTTTCTGGTTTTCACCATGTCCTTTATTTTCATTTTTTTTTTTTTATACTAGTGATGCCTTTTTAGATTTTCACAACGTCCTTTTTTTTTTTTTCTTGAGCCTGTTATGGGTAGTATTTTTTGAGATACATTGCATGATTGGGGTTGTTGAGTTCATAGCCCTCTTGATTTTTCATTTTATAGGAGTTGTCTGTATGCACTCAGGTTACCACGAAACCATGAATGACCCCTCCCAATTAGGTTTGAATTTGTGTAATGAGTGTGGATTTACAGGAGTGTGGAAGATCTTCTTGAGTATCATGTCTCCTTCTCTGAATTCGTGGGGAACAAGGTTTCTTTGGTATGCCCTCTCGATTCTACAATGGTAAGCTATGATATTTTGTGTTGCTCGTAGTCGTCTTTCATCTAGAGTATCGAGGGTAGCGACTCGTGTTTCGATATTTTGTTCCTCATCTAAATCTTTATGAATGAGGACTCGGAGAGAAGATATCTCGACTTTAATAGGTAGCATAGCCTGCATACCATACACTAATGAGTATGAGGTCATGCAAGTAGGAGTCTTCTAAGTTGTTTAGTAGGCCTATAGCACGTTGTTTAGCTTTTCATGCCAATCTTTGCAACTTCTATTATTATGTTTATAATTATGAGAAGTCCTTTGTTTGTGGCTTCTGCTAGTCTGTTTTCTTGAGGGTAGTAGGGTGTGGAGAATTTCTGTTTTATCCCAAACTCTTTGCACACCATAATGACCCTTTCATTTTTGAAGATGGTTCCATTGTTGGTAATGATTGACTCGGGAATGCTAAATCTAAATATAATGTTGTTCTTTATAAAACAAGCATCATGCTGACCTTCAATTTTGACAAGTGATGCGGCCTCTACCCATTTTGTGAAGCATTTTGTGGCCGTTAATATGTAACGGTGGTCATTCGAGGCTTTTGATAAAATCATTTCGATGATATCAAGACCCCACATGGAAAAGGGTCATACGGGCGGTTTATAGTTAAGTGGTATTGACGGTGCATGGATGATGTCTCCATAAAGCTGACATTTGAGACACCTCTTAATGAATTTCCAAAATTCTTTGGCCATGGTGGTCCAATAATAGCCTTGACACCAGATTTTTTGGGCTAAGGCAGCTGCCCCAGAATGACCTCCTTCATCGTGTAATTATGTTAATACTTGGTCGATTTCTAGATGGTTGAGGCACCGCAAGATGATGTCGTCAAAGGATTTCTTGAACAGAAAGTCATCTCTTATTAAGAAAAACATAGAAAACTTTCGAAGGGCTTCCTTATCATTTTTGGTGGCTCTGTCGGGGTATGACCCATCTTTCAACAGGGACAACACATCGTGGGACCATGATTTCGCTTTGACTAGTGCATATGAGGCCATGAAAGACACTTCCTCATCATTTTCATTTTATTGCTCTATTTCTTTTTCGATCCTTGATAGAGAAGGGTCATGCTTGGGCCTGATGTAAAATGACAGCGTGGTGACTTCTAAAGGAATGTCAACCATCGAAGCGAGGGTTGTAAGGGTGTCGGTGAACCGATTGTTTTCCCTAGTTACATGCTGGAAGGTGATCTGCTCAATATATTTAATCATCTTTTATACCTTTTCTTGATAGGGTTTTAATTTTTCTTCTTTGACCTTCTAAATCCCTTGAACTTGGTTTGTGAGGGTGGGGGTATTTCGGTGATGGCCCCTATTTTTGGATGGGTCCATCTCAATGCCCCGTTGGCTTACTATAAGCCCAAGTAATTTGTCATATTCAACTCCAAAATCACATTTTTATAGATTGAGTTTGAGTTGAGTTTGACTTGACCAGGATGTCATCGACACAGTCTTTCATGATGGTGTGCATTAAGTCGTGAAAGATGCTAGATATTGCCCGTTGTTAAGTTGCCCTTGCATTTTTTAGGCCAAAGGGCATGACACAATAGTAGTAGGTTCCCCATTGCATTATGAACGATATTTTGGTCTGGTCTTCTTCTACCATGAGGATCTAGTTGTAATCCGAGAAGTCGTCCATGAACGACAACATCTCGTGCCCCATAGTGTCATCAACCAATGCATCTATATTCGATAGGGGAACGTTGTCTTTAGGACATGCTTTGTTTAAGTCTCTATAGTTGACACACACTAGGATCCTCCCATCTTTCTTGGGTACGCCTACTATGTTGGCCAGCCATTCTAAGTAATTGACATGGGTAATGAATTTTGCCTTGAGCAGTTTATCAATTTCTTCTTTGATTTTGAGCTCAAGGTGTTTGACATCAGAATTTCTGCCTTACTGGCCTTGTCCCTTCATTGAATACTAGGTCATGTTGCACTAATGTGGAATCTAGCCCTAGCATATCATCGTATGACCATGCATATACATCACAATATTTCATGAGAAAGGAAATCATGTTTTTTCGCTCATCATGAGATAGAGAGGTTCCAATACTGGTTAACCTTGGATGCTTTTCGGTTCCTAGGTTGACGTCGATTGTCACTTCAATGGTAGCCATTGGGCACCATCAAATCTCTTCTTGAATTGCTCAATATGGGAAGTGAGTTCCTCAGGTTGAGGGATTCTCTTGGTTCTCTTGATCTTTGTCTAGGTTATCCGATTTGTCATCTTGGGTGTTTTGCACCATTAATGGGCTATCATGAGTGTTTTCCGTTTTTTAAAATTATTTTTCCTTATTATCATTTTTATCATGTTTCGAATTTTTACCAGTTTTTGAAATGTCACAAGAGGTGTCCCTTATGGGACTCACAAGCGATATGTTGGGGACATAAAAGTGCCGCTGAGTTTTTAAGCATCAGGATATAAAAGTGCCGCTAATATGCTTCCAACGATTCTCGAGATAGGGGAGTGATTGACTAATTCTGTCCCTAGGTTCGAAGAGGCGAATGAGCACGATTGGGTGTCAGAACCAATCGTGTATACTTTTAAGTTCAGGTAAGCGAAATGGTCTTCATTTCCCAATCTTGTGTGTGCTGAAGTGCGGAAGGATAATCCTCCACCGTTGGGGATATAAGGATCACCTTTGGCTGTTTCAAAGGACGAGCATCGAGAGGGTCGAGGCTTTGAATGTCTTTAGATACAAAGCCCGGATGGCATGAAGGCTTCATCTGACTTTGAAAAAAGGTGAGAGAACACCCGAGTCCTCTTCGATGCCTGTTTTTGATTTTGACTTGGGGTGATTTAGAGATCACATTTGTTACGTCTTACCCTTGACTTCCCAAGCCTTGGCTTGGTTGGAAGCCTTGGGAGAAGAGCATGTGCCAAGCCTCAAGGGACCCGAAACCGTATCGATGTTGACATTGGATGATATCTTCTATTAATGCGGAAGTTTGCTGAATTTGAAGAACATGGTCGCTGGTCTATAGGCATAAGGTGACACAATTAGCTTGCTCGAAGGAAACAAGCGGGACTTCTCCGAGCTCGATTCCCATGGCTAGCTTCCAGTTATCTAAACTAGATCTTGGAAGAGAAGAAAGTGAAGCTCATTCCTTAGCAACGCCGTTCTTAGTTGGAAATTTGAGGCATTGATGAAGAGTAGAGGCTACCACAAGATTCTTGTGTAGCCACATCCTTCCTAGTAGCATGTTGAATGAGGATTTTATGTCCAAGACATAAAACATTATCACTTGGATGGCGGAGCAGATCTTGAGTGTGAGAGGCAATATGCCTTCAGTTTGTCTCTTGCTCCCATCATATGCAACTATATTGAGTTGATACGGGTCAAAGTCATCCGAGCTCTTACCTATCTGCTTCACTTTTTTCATAGGGAATATGTTTAAGGATGCCCTGTTGTCAACGAGTACCCTCCATATCTCATACCCTTGCATGAAAACAATAATGTGCAATGGTTGGATGTGAAAGCGGTTGAAGCTGACCAGGATATCTTCATATGTGAACATGATCGACGTTGGTGCTATCCGCTGGTTGATCATTGCACACAACTCATCCGATTGTGTGTTGCTCAGGATGTGCGTCCTGGCGATGACTTTCTCAATCTGGGCCATATGTGTTGGTGAGTTATTAAGTAGCTCCAAGATGGAGATCTGAGCCTGAATTGCCTAGGTGGGCTGGTAAATCGTAGGTGGATACAAATCCTTAGGATTCTTTGTGTGGTTCATGATCTACAAGCCCTGCTAGTTGTTTGGATTTTGATGTGTTTCCCATTCTTTCTTCAAGGTATCGACCATCAGTTGGATGGGTCTAAAGATTCATCATCCTCGGGTTAAGGAATCGACCTCGCCAACCTGAAGCTCGATAGAGATTGCCCTAGCAAGCGTAATGGAAAACTTTGGGGTGTTGGCCCCCTGATTGGAGGATGATCCCTGCTCATTGATTTGGATCACATCAATTCTAACATATCATCCTCATAATATTGGTCCCACTTAGGTGGATCGTCGAGGTTTTGAGGTGAAGGGTTCCCTTTAGAAGATCCAATAGATCATCTTCGGGTTCTTGGAGGTGGTTACTACAAGGGAATATGAATTGAGCCGGGTCTTCTTCTTCGTCTCCATTCTCGATCATGTGAATAACAACGTTCCCTTTCGGATTGTTCTGGGCTTCTGTCTCTCTGATTATTGTAACTCTATTTTCAGGGAGAGGATTTACGAAGATACTCATCTTTTGACTAGGCACTTCAACAGGCTAATTTTTTGGTGAGACAGTGATATCCTTCCTACCGATCAACCATTGAATAACCTGTTTCAAATGATAGCAATTTTGGGTGTCGGGTGCATGATTTCGGTGCCATTTGCACCACTTTCTCTTGTCCATGACTTGGAATGGCGGCTCGGATTGTGCTGGGATGTAAACCATGTCTTTGGACAAGAGTAATTCAAGCACTTTTTCTAATGTGTCTTTGAGAGGAGTGAAATTATCCTCTTTCCTTTGGTTGTTATTTTGAGCGTTGGCTCTTGGCCGACCACTTTGATTTTGGTTCTGATTGCTTTGTTGAATAACTGAACCTCGAGCAGGTCCATTAATGACAATTTCATTAACCTCACAGGAAGTATTGCCCTTGTTGTTGTTATTGTTGTCATTATTTATCTTATTTTGGGGAGTGGTTATAGGTTTGTTCTCTGTCCTGATGCTGAGGGGTGTTCATCTGACCCTTTTGTGACGTGCCACCCACTCAATCATGGAGTCGAAAGAGTAGGGGAGAAGACCTTGGTTGAAGAAGGTCATGTATTCAAGAGCGGTATTTTCTAGGGCATGGAGATTTTGGCTAGGTCCATGAGTGGACATTTGATGACCCACATTGCCGCCTCGCAAAATCAATTAATGAAGTCCTCGAAGGATTCTCCCGAATTTTGCTTTGTTGCTCTGAGTTAGCCCACGGAGATAGGTCTTAATGTCGATCCACGGTAGTGGGAGACGAATCGATTGAACATTTCATCTGAAGTGATGTGCAGTTGAATACACATCAATCTTCATGCTAGTTCAAAGCCTCGCTGTACAACGTTTACAAAAATATGGCCTTCAGTTGATTTGGCCTATCTCGTAAAGCTGGAACGAAGGGGAGGTATGCGTGAATATGAGTATCTGGATTGCTCTTGCCATTGAACTGAGGGCCTCATGAACATAGGCCTTTTGGGGCAAAACTTCGTGAATGCCCATTCTTACAAGCATGTCTTGCATTGCTTTCATGGTACCTTCATATTGGGCATTCGGCATGATGGTAGGCCCACTGGGTGGGTTCCCAAGTGTAGACTGATGAGTCAAGTCTTGGGGTATGTATTGGCCCGTATGGACTGGAGGTTGATGAGCCGCAGTCACCGGGGCGATTTGGCGAGGGATGTATTGTCCCATAGGTGTTGCCACTGGCTGCGGAAATTGCACAGTCTGTTAGACCAAACAGACTATTTGGACCAATTGAAGAATCGATTGACTCGGTTATCCTGTGGGTTATCATATAGCACTAAGTTGGTTTGGGACTGACACATGTGCTGGGGCGTGAACAGTGTAGCCTTGGTCAACTAAACTTTGGAGGGCAGCTTGGACACCTACATCACCTAGGGGTCGATTCAAATCGATACCTCTGTTTCACATGGAATTCAGATTATCATAAGCAGTGCTATGGTGGTTTGAGGTTGAGTCAAATCCCCTAGACCTAGGTGGGTCTTGGTTTCGGGACCGTCGTGCCTTGGGGTTACCTTGGTTCGAGTTATGGGAATGAGTGTTTGACCCTGCATGAACTTCTTCCCACATTCGACTCCTACTTTGGTTGCCTAAGAGCCATTATAGGATGACCCCAGGTCAAGCCCCTAACTATTCAAAGTCTTACGGGTGGAGCTAGCTTTTCTGGCCACACAGATCTCAGGATTAGGAGCTAATCCTTAAGACTCTGCCTCTAATTGAAGACTTGGGCACTAAAAAATGGACTGACTCGGGTTCTGGCCATAATCCCACGGGATTTCAGCGTACTGGTCTCCAGGTTTCGGAAGATTAGGTTTGGAGTCGGCTGCACAATAATCATCATGGTCACTTTGAGTAACTGACATGGTGACTCTCTTTGACTTGGTTCTTGAATCTAGACTTAGGGTGAGATCTAGACTTGATGGCTTGGGATAGAACTTAGTCTAGTTCTAGAGGAGAACCCTAAACTAAGACCTAGGCTAGGACTAGACCAGATGAATCTTGTTAGACTCGATGGGCTTTGGTTTGGACCCTAAACTAGGATGAGCCTTGACTAGTTCTAAAGGCAATTATGAATCTAGACCTAGGTTAGGGTCTAGACTGGAATCTAGAATGGAAGGGCAAGAGTCTTGGCTCGGACAAACAGGGGGTCTAAGTTTGGACTTGGGTCTAAGTGGTTCCCCATGTAGGTCTTGGCTACATGTTAAAGGAATCAGCCAGGTCCTACTGTGTGTGGAGGTTCTTTGAGGCTAAAGATTACGGAGGGGCGCTCACTGTTAAAGTTACACGAATCCCAACTGCCTCGGTCCCCTCACAAAAGTTAATGTTGGATTTTCGGGGTTTTCAAAAATATTTATTGGTTTTCCGAGCTTCCCTAGTCCATTGTGTGCAAGAGTGTGTAAAGAAACATGCAAGTAAAAAGAAAATAGCAAACAAGCAAAACACACAATGCAAGAAATAAATGTGAGTACTTGGCACAAATTGTGCTAAGTGAGGTGTGCTGCGAGTCAGATTTTGACTGACTACAAGCATAGTTCAGGTGTGGGGGTAAGCAACCCCAAGAAAATCAACAGTTATGTAAAGTGGAACCAGGTACCGCTCGTTCTTGGTTGGGTGCAGCCCGAGTCAAGGGTGACTTGATCAGGACAAAGTTCGAAGAGGGTGCAAGCAACCCTCAAAATAAATTATTATTGTTTTACTATATATATGTATATATATTTTTTATTTTTATTTTTGATGAAGCAGGATTAAACTAAGCATGATAAAGCGGTGAAATCATGGCTATAGTTGAGAAAAGGATGACAGTTCTCTGCTAAGGCCTTCATCATTATCTTCTTTTGCTGAACCGGGTGAGGTAGAACTATTGTCAGTTTCTTCGGCTTCCAGGGTTATTAGGAGTTGTCTTTTTAGCTATTGTTTAGTCATTTTAGGATTTTGTTTCTGTAGATCTTCTACATATTTTACTAGATCATTTTGTGATTCTTTTGTTTCAGGAATGAGCTCCTCAGTTTCAATAGTATCGTTCTTTGGAACTCTTTTATGAGTTAATTTATCTAGTTTAAGAGAAGCATAGGTGTATCTATCCCACCAACGAGCAAATATTTTCCATTGCAATTTTGAGATATAATCCCATCTATCATTGCTATCGTCTAAGATCTCATAAGACCATTTCAAAATCTAGGCCACCTCATATAAGGCGCCAAAATATATGTGCATATCCCTTTTAGGGTTATTTTTATTATATTCAATAAATATCCTTCGAGACTCAATTAAGTCTTTTGGTAATATTTTTGGTTTAGAACTACATGTGAGGAACCAATCTTTAAACTAGTTGGGAAAATCCTTTGAGGGCTATAAGCCTTTTGAGCATTTTGGGGACTATAAGTCCCTAAAAGGGTACTCGGGCGAGATATTATATCTCTTTATTTGGAGTCCTGGATAAGAACGAAGATCCTATTTCTTTGGGTACCATTTCAGCCAGGGTCTTCTTTCTTTTATTAGCCCTGCAAAAATTCTCTATGTAGAAAATCAGGTAGAGAATTTTAGATCCGTCAATATGCTCTATTTCAAAATCAAAAGCTGATTGATGCCAAGTTTTTAACATCTTTTATTAGAATTTCTTTCACAGACTTGCAGTATATCCTAATAAGAAATCATTTGTTTAACACATCACTTTTGAATTTAGTGATGCAATGGACAATGGCTAGTACTTCCTTTTTTTAAAGTAGAGTAGTTTTGTTGTTTTGGCTTCTAGACCATAGATGTGTATCTTACCAGTTGCTCCTTGTCTTGTACTGGCATTCTTCATTTTAGAACGCCATCAAGACCTATCTCAAAAGCATTTGTTTCAATTATCATATATGCTTCTGGATGAGGTTTAGCCAAACAAGGCAATTCTGGGGGCATTTAATTTTAATTTCCTGACTGCCAGATTGTGTTCCTCTGTCCATTCAGGAGGATGCTTTCCTTTCATATAAAGGTTTACTATCAAAGGATAAATTTTTATAAAAATCAGCAATATAATTTAGACTTCCTAAAAATCTATGTAATTGAGTTTTATCTTTAATTTGATCAGGAAACATACTACCAAATTCAATGTCCCTTTCTATTGGAACAATAGTTCCTTGATATACATTGTGACCGAGAAATCTTACCGTGGTTTGAAAAAGTTTGATTTTCTTAACAGACACCACTAATCTTGCATCCGTAATAACCTTTAGGAAAATGTTAAGGTGTTTCCAGTGTTGTTCTATTGCTTAAGAGAATATTAACACATCATCAATATATACAATGGCAAAATGTGTGTATTGATTGAAAATGGTATTCATAATATTTCGCAATTCAAAAGGAGCATTTTTCAATTTGAATGGCATAACATTCCATTCATGGTGCCCAAATCGTATTGTAAAAGCAGTTTTATATTTGTCCCTTTTAGAAATTTGAACCTGCCAATATCCAGACTTCATATCAAACTTTGAAAAAATAATGGCACTAGTTAACCGATAAAGTAGATCTATTTTATTTATGGATTGGGTACCTTATCCATCTTAAAGACTTATTTAGAGATTGATAATTGATTGCAAGCCTCGGGACCCCTCTTTCTAATTCAACTGCTTTCTCAACATGAGAAAGCTGGGAAACTCCATGGGGAGTAGCTATTTCTGATAAACTTCTTGTCTAGGAGCATTTTGATTTCTTTCTTGCAGATTTCTAATATTTTGCTATTCATTTGAATTGGTCTGGATTTTGTAGGGATTTACTTTTCATTGAATCTGGTTCACAAGGTAATTCTATTACATGTTGCATTTTGTCCCAAAAGGCATTTGGGATTTCAAAGCAAACTTCTTTGCCTAGTTTTCTTTGAAAATAATTTATTTCCTTTTCAAGTTTTGAATTTTTAATATCTCTTTAATACTTTTGTATTAATGCTTTCCTTTAGAGATAGCAAAAAATTGTCTTTCCCTTCTATTTTATTTTTAATAAGGGTTATGTTATGGATTTTAGGTTGATCAATAAACTCAAACTTAACCTTATATCTATCAATTTCCGATTCAATTAATGTTTCATCAAGTCTTATGATAGGATACAACATATTTAAAAATGGTGTTCCAAGTATTATTAGTTGAGTTAAATTTTTAACTATAATAAATGGCATTATAAAACATTTTCCATTATTACATATTGCTGCTTCTGAAAGTTTATATTTAATAGCCATTCTACTTCCATCAGGAATATTCAATATTTGAGTTGTCTTAACAAAATATTTTGTAGAGACTAACCCCTCATTAATGCAATTTAAATATGCACATGAATCAATAAGGGCAATAGATTTAAAACTATATTCTTTACTAACTACTATGGTAAACAAAGTATACCATTTTTGGGTTAAATATAAGTTAAATTTTTTATATTAGTGATAGGATTTACATTCGATATGTTTTCCTTTGTCCCTGATGCTTGTGGATCATATATTTTGTCTGAGAGTTTTGGTTGAAGGTTTTGTACTAGATCTTAAAGGCCTTTTCACTTCTTAAATCATCATCTCCCCCCTTTCGAGGATCGGTATCACCGATTCAAGCATTTGTACTATGTTTTTATGAGTTATTAATTCATGTTTGACTTCATTGAGTTCATGCCTAAGATCTTGAATAATAGGCTCTTTACAAATATTAGGTTTTTGGTGAATCATATTTAATGTCTTTGAAATTATATGGCTCTTGTTGGTTTTGAACATGGGGCTTTGGCTTAGGAGTTTCTGTGACCATTTGGATATATATATGCAAGGGTTCTCTTTTAACATACTGACCCTCAATTGTATCTATTATTTCTAATATAAGATTTTTTTCATTTGTTAAGACATTTATTCCTAACCCATTCATATTGAGAGTGGCTTTATAGTAATTACAATTACAATCCATTCTATTCTCATTTTCTTCCTCTGTTTCAAATGATTATTCATCTGTGCTAGGAACTATCAAGTTTTTCATTACAATGCTACCTATTATGGGTTCCTCATTAGATGTTTCTTCAAACAGATCATTTTTTAGAAATATTTAGCAAAGTTGTTAGTTCAAATTGTCCTCAATATCTAAAGAGTTGATTTTCTTCTTGACTCTGCACTTTTTTTTGAATTGTCCTAATTTACCACAGTAATAACAAACTGAAATTTTTCTCTTATTCCCTTCTTTAGGAAATCTAGACCTTTTATTCTTTTTAAAAGGTTTATTTGATTTTCTTTTATAAAAATTGTTTCTTAATTTGTCCTTAGACTTTTATCTTGCGGGATACCCTGTTTTTAAGAACTCATGACCAAATTGTTCATAGAAATCTCCTAGTTCTTTTTTACTAGTCGTTATATCTTTTTCAAACTGTTTTCTTAGCTTGAGGTTGGTCGGGGCCTGGTTTTCGTGGAGAAAAACCTTATCTCGAAGAACCCCAAAGGGCCTATGCACTCTAGCGTGCACGTGTGCTCTTTCTTGCGGATAGGAACAAACAGTGAGACGGATTTTAATCGACAAGGATGCGTTCAAAAGCCTACCTTGCTGTTTGGTATTCGGGGATACGCACTGGCAGTCGCCCTCTTAAAACAATTATGAAGCCCTCCGGTTGTCTGACAGCGTTGCTTGGATGCGACCCTTCTCGAACTCAACACTTCATCTCGGTTCTTTATTTCAATAAAAATGCTCCTCTTTAGTGGGTTAATTAAGTGGGTAGCTAGCAAAGTAATATGGTTAAATGGACAGGATGTAGAAGGAGGGTGATGGAAGCTTCTTACAACCTGGGCGTTATAAGACCCATATATGGAATGCTAACTCAAGATGACCCCACCCTAGTGAGAGAGAGTAAGAGCATCAATATCTCTCACAACTCAACTCGATTGTACAACATGGACGTTAGAGCAGCAATTCGACAATTGAAACTCTTAAAGTAGCTCAAGTTGACACTAACTCAAACACCCAGATGATGAAAGAAGTTACTAATACAGGAAGATAGAACAAATGGTTAGAGGATAATTAGGCAAAAGAATGTGAGTGCATATGGCTCGAGATGGGATTGACAATGCAAAAGAATGGGGTGTGTTTGATAAGATGCGTGCTTGGGTGGTTAGTGAGTGACAAGGCAGAAGAGAAAGTAACGAACCAAGTTTAGAAAACCAGGTTCGCTCTTTGGCACAGCCCTAGGCTTAATGATGCAAGGAATGAGAGAGAGTACAAGAGAACAAGGGGGAGGAATGGACGGGCCCGCCTCTAGGCACAAGCCTAAGCTTAATAATGGGTATGAGGGGGAAAATGAGAGGAGGCAGGCCCGCGCTCAGGCGTGGCTTCATGCCTTGAGGTGAATAAGAAGAAGGGGAGTGAAGAAGAATGTGAGAGAGAAAGCTGGGTTTGCCCTCGGATGCGGCCCTAAGATTAGAGATGAGATACATATGAACACGAAGAAGGAGGTGGAAGGGAGAGCTGGATCCACACTTAGGCGCGACCTTGCATTTAGATGAGTAAGGAGAAGAATAAAAGGAGAGAGACGTGAGAGAAAAAGCAGGCTCACTGCTAGGCGCGACCCAGACTTATGCAAAGGAGGAAGGAAGAAGGGAGAGGCGAGAGGGCAGGGAGCCTGGCCCGCTGCTAGGCGCGACTTTGGCTTGTACGTGAGAAGGGGGAGGAAGATAAGAGAAAAGAGAGAAAGGGGGAAGGACTGAGTACGCTGTCACGTGTAGCCTTGACCCATGTGTGAGGTAAAAAAGAGGGGGAAAGAATGTAGAGAGGAAGAAGCGAGAGAAGAGTCGGGGCCGCTGTCAGGTTGGACACTAGGCTTAAGTGAAGGAAGAAGAAAAGAAGGGAAAGAGGGAACAAAGAGAAGGGGAAGGAGAGGGAGAGGAGAGAGAATGGACTTGGGAGTATCCTAGCCTAGATTCACCCCAATGAGTCTTCTTGCATGCACATGAGAGAGAGTGGCTAGGCTTAGGTTAAGGCTAGGGAGTAGGGTGTATGAACTAGGGTGTAGGATGTATAGACTAAGGTGTAGGGTGTTTGGACTAGGGTAGTGTATGGTCTGGGGTTTGGTCTAGGGGTATTTTCATTCTACCAAAAGTTTCTCTCTCCTCTCAACTTGAACAAGAACTTAGAAGTAAAGAAAAAATAACAAGATAAAATTGCTCTAAAAAAGCTCAAGTGTCAAAACATGATCAAATCTTTCCAACCTCCAACACAAATGACTTAGGTTCACTTATATAGAGCAACCACAAAACATGGGTGGAATGCTCAAAAGTAACCAAGACTATCAAAAATTGCATATTAAATGAATTAAAATAGAATCCCTTTTTTGACAAAATGATCAAAATACCCTTTAGTTCTTTTCAACAAATGACAAAACCATCATTCCATGAGGGGTGTCTTTCCATTACTAGACTTTGGAAGCTTTTTCAGATGCTTGTGGTGCTAATTCGAGCGATCAATCATTGTAGAATCGATGCTTGATCTATCATGAACATTTTGATACCTTTTGATTGTCTTGAAACAAATTTTTTTATGAAGAACCAAAAATTCAGTCAAGTCCATAAACTTCGACCACCATTCCGATACGATCCATGACATGTCGAGTCTTCATTTCGACCACAAATTGAAGAGGACATTGTCATGATCATTTTGCAATAAATTTCATCCAATTTGGTTTCCATTTAAGCATATTCCAAATTTGAGAAGTCACCGAAAAATGGGATTTCAGCAACCAGAAAAACTTGCCTCTTCTATTTGAGGTCATTTTCCATCACTTATATCCCCGGTGTGAATAAGGAGAGAACAGTTCGCAACTCACTGGGTTTGGCCCAGTGGTAGCCTTACACCTTATGCACGCAATGCAACTGATTTCGCATCGATCGGGTGTACGAACGCCGTGATATGGATACTTAAGTGAGACGTGGTACTGTTGATTTTCTGCAACTCTTGTTCTCAAATCATCATCTTCTCTCTAGATTTTCTCCTTGCTCGGACATTGTCATAGGACGTGCTACATATCAAAGTGCTCGTCTTGACGAGACGATCACGCTCGCAAAATTTGAGTGCAACTCAACTCATAACAAGAGAGGTACGAGTCTCGAAAATTACTGGTCATGACTGTGAAAACCGGTCCCCTTTAATGGAGATTGGTGCAGGGAGGGCGCATGGAAATAGCATGCGGCCTACCCCTTTTCGGTCTTTTACCCATAACTTTGTCTTGGAACGTCTGTTTAAGCTGAAATTTGACCTCTAAGGGTTTTCAACCGTGCCGGATCTAATGGAGATAGTCCCACAGCCATTTGAAACTTTGTTACTTTTATAGTTATAGGGTCTGTTTCAGGGTGCTAGAGACCGATTTTTTCCGAAACTGTTGCTTTGTCTGCACTGCCTTAGACATGTCGGATTGCGACGAAACTTGATAGATGGCCTTTTGAAGTCCTTAGGACCATTTCACCCATTCTGGGGAAATTATGAGAATGTTAGGAATTCCACTGTAAATCAGGGCTTTATTCACCGGCTTCTCTTTTATTCTGCATCGGGGAACCAAGGTGCTGAAAAATGTCTTCAAACAACTTGTCATGTTAAATGTTGTACTTTCAGAGAAGCGAGAAGGATAACATTCGAAAAATTTCTTTCGGCTTTATTTCTTTTTTCTTCCTTGCGATAGGATCACATGAACGTCGAGGAGATATCCACGTGACGCTATAACCATGATGCTCAGACGTCTGGATGCATTTTTCGCATGTCTATTCATGGAGAATTTAGGGGATAAGAGAAATTTGAGTGATCTTGTCAAAGTCCTCACCCTCAAGGGACTGTATTGTGATTTGGAGCGATTATTTTTTAGAGTTCTCACCCTGTCGGATCATACCTGTGATGGCCTTGTGATAATGACTGAGCTACATATTCAACCAGCTCTAAAGAAGAGGTGTTGACTGAGCTACGTGTTTACCCAGCACTGAATAAGGATGTTGACTGTACTACGAGTTCACCCAGAACTGAAGAAGGATGTTGACTGGGCTATGTGTTCACCCAACACTGAAGAGGGATGTTGACTGGGCTACGTGTTCATCCAGCACTGATGAAGGGAAAAAGAGATGAAGGAGAAGAAAAGAGAGAGATAAATGAAGAGGTAGAAATGAGAGAGAAAGAGAGAGAGAAAGAAAGAAATAAAGGCATGCACGATGCTGCCACTAACGTGCATGTTAGGTGAGAGAAGAAGAGAATAATAGAGAAAGAGAGACATGCACGATGCTACCACTACCATGCATGTCAAGAGAGAAGAAAAGAGTGAAGAAGAGGAGAGAAAGAGAGGCATGCATAGCGCTGCCACTACCGTGCATGTTAAGAGAGAAAAGAAGAGAGAAGAAGAGGATAGAAAGAGAGACATACACAGCACTGTCACTACCGTGCATGTTAAGAGAGAAAAGAAGAGAAGAAGATAGAGAAAGAAAGAAAGAGAGGCATGCACGGCGCTGCCACTGCCGTGCATGTCAAGAGAGAGAAGAGAAAGAGAGGTAGGGAAAGAAAGAGATAGAGAGAGGAAGAAACAGGGAAGGAAAGAGAAAGACAAAAGAAAGAAAAGGAGAGAGAGAAAGGAGGATGTTGAGGGATGCTTTTTAAGTTTGCTCACCCAGTTGAATGGTATTTTTGATGAAGAGGGATGCTTTTAAAGTTTGTGCACCCTATTGGATGATAGTTTTGTGATGTTGAAGCTCTTATTTTCAGGTCCCAACGTCAAGGGATTCTGGTATCGGGTATTTTTTTTGTTGGAGTGCTAGCTGAAGCCGCCTATTCTCTTAGTCTAAGCACCCTTTGCGGGTTTTCACTTGAACTTGAGAAATGGTGCCAAGAGACGGTTTTCACCAACCCGCTTTTATTTGGGGCTTTTTTTATCCAGACCTTACAGCCATGTCCACCTTTATTCTTTCATTTTTACTCATGGAGCCCTTTCGGGTTCTCACAGTGCCTGGGTTTTTATTTTCATGGTACTCTCATACTCATGGTTTTGTGACTATGCCCATCTGTCTTTACTCATGGTGTTCCCTTATTCAGGTATACACCATGCCCATTATTCTTTTTTTGTGAGAGTGTGTTTAGGGTCATGCCTCCGGGACCTTTGCGAAGCCTTTTAATGTCATGCGGTCAAGACGTGTACCATAGTTTAAGGTCATATAGCTGGATCATTGTGAAGATGGGCGACAGTCTGTGGAGGCCATGAAGTGAGTATGATGGTGGTTTGACTCAATTTGGGGAGATGGTACGAGGCTGCCTATGAAAGATGGATGGTGTCAGTAGGGAAGGTGGGTGGTGGTGACCCACTAGCTGATGGCGAGTATGGATGATAGGTTGGCTCACCATTCATGAGCGCGAGTGAAACTCATTAGGGAATGATGAATGGTAATGAAGTGACTGGATTCATTGGGGAGTTGAAGGTGGTACATGCAAAAGGTGTTGTGCGTGAATGTGGATGCATGTCTAAAGTCCTGCCGCCGGGACCTGAGCAAAGCAGTTTAACGTCATGTGGCAAGGACGTGCACTATAGTTTAGGGTCATACAACTGGACCATTGTCCAAAGCCTTTTAACGTCATGTGGTCATGACACGTACTACAGTTTAAGGTCATGCAGCTGGACCAAGGCTTTAGTTTAAGGTCATGCAACTGGACCATTGCTGCAGTTTAGGGTCATGCAACTGGACCATGACTATGCAGTTTAGGGTCATGCGCACAGACCATGTAGTTTAAAGTCGTGCAACTAGACCTCCACTATAGTTTAAGGTCGTATAGTTTGGACCATGCAGTTTAGAGTTGTGCATCTAGACCACAGTTTTGCAGTTTATGGTCATGCAGCACAGACCATGTAGTTTAAGATCGTACAACTAGACCTCCGCTACAGTTTAAGGTCGTATAATTTGGACCATGCAGTTTAGGGCTCTGCATCAAGACGACGGCCGAGTAAGAGGGATGAGACTCCATGAGGAATAAGGTTGTGGATGACAGCCTGCCTCACTGGGGATATAATGAACCTAGATGAGGAATGCTCGTGGGGGACCCCTTAGGATTAAAAGCCAGTTAGGACTCCTTGGGGATGAAGCGGCGTGGCATGCTTGTAGCTCTGGTGGCGATAACAAGGCAGGGCACATGTGTAACTCCATTGGGGGTAGTGGAAAAACACTCACGACGGTGATCAGGTTTAGACATGCATGGGTGGCGCTAGCCTGAGTGACAGTTGCACGAACGACGTTAGCATGGGTGACAGTGACACACACGGTGCTAACATAAGTTGCTTGCACGACATTAGTCAAAGTTCAGGCCTCGAGCCTGGCCTGACCCGGTCATGGTCCATTTAACGCTCGATGCTCGGCGCTACATGGGCGGCAGTGACCTGTGTTCAAGCTTTGGGGATGAGCCCGACCCGGTCCGACCCATCGCCGTTTGGTCTTTAGGGACTTGTCTGGTATTTTCCACTTGTGAGGGGCATTTCGGGGAACGCCATCTATATCAGGGGTAAAACCCCTATTTCACAATTTTTCCTTTGGTAAAATAGTGATGAGGTTAACAGTGCGAGAAGGAACTTTTCCAATGAGAACTCCGACGAGGTTGGCACAAGGCACATGAGGGTTCACAGGGGTCTGCCAGTGAGAACTCCATAAGACACACAAGAGGGTTCATAGGGATTTGCCGGAGAGTGCAGAGCTTTCCGGTGAGGACACCAGCAAGGGGTTACAATGGTATTTGGGTGGGCGCAGAGATCCCGGTGGTGGCTATGAAACACTGGAGAAGTGAGAGAAGGAAGCTGAGGGCTTAACAAGGGATTGCTAGTGGGTTTTCGTGGGTTGTTAAGGACTTTTCTGGGGACTTTTTATCATTGGGAAGGAAAGAGGAGGTCCGACAAAAGGATTTCGACGAGAAATTAGACAGTGGGAGGTTTAAACAGCTGCGGGAAGTGAACCGACGCAGACAGTGAACTGTCACCGTCCGCACGTGAGTGTATCAAGCCACGTCACGACCGGCAGCTTTCAGGCAGCGTACTCAGGATTCGAGGTGACACATGCACAATCTATGGCATGTTTGAACATGAACGACTCTGAGCAGTGATCACAGACGGTGTTGGTCGCGTGCAGCGTTGGTCAGTGACTTTCACGCGCGACGTTAGTCACAGATAGCATTGGTCGTGCACGGAGTTGGTTATGACTTTCACGCGTGGTGTTAATCATAGACGCCGTCAGTCACGCGGGGCGTTGGTCATACACTTTCACATGCTGCGATAGTCACGGATGGTGTTAGTCACGCATGGCGTGGGAGTTCACATGCAACATTGGTCAGTGACTTTCACATGCGAAGTTGGTCATACACTGCAGTGACTTTCTCACGCGGCGATAGTCACACGCGGCGGGAGTTCACGCGCAGTGATAGTCACGCGCGGTAGGAGTTCATGCGCGGCGATAGTCAAGCCCTGCAGTGACATTCACGTGCGACGATGGTGACGTGTAACAACAATTTACGCACGACAGTATCTTTAGTTACGTGCGATAGTGAGTTTGGGCCTGGTCTTGATGGCCAAGTCTTCTTGTAGCATCCCAGGAGTGAAGAATCCTCCAAGGGGGGGAGTGCTTGGGACCAATGAGTTTAGTGGTGAGAGCCTAGTCAGGGGTGAACCCATTTGGTTGACAGAATCAATATGCAAACCAAAGTGGCCCCTTAGTGTCACTATCATTACCGACCCAGTTCGTTTTGAGGGCGGGGAAGGAGATGATGGGAATGTCAGTGTTAAAGAAGGGGTGGCCCTCCCCCATTACATGCACAGGAATGTGGCTTCTGGTGAGAACTTGCCCACGTTGAGGAAGAGGTTGGTAAAGATGAAGGAATTGATATGGTCTCTTGCTGGTCTCTGAGTGCAAGTGGAGCACCAGTATTTGAAGGGGTACTCTTCTTGGACCATTAATGTGCTGCGGTTGTACATAAGTATTCTTGAGCGTGCCTCTCTATTAGTTGCAGTGCACTGTTTAGGAAGCTATTATGATCGATGATCGAATACCATCAAGGTATTATTAGAGACATGGAGTCATGCAAGTAATACATGGCTCCTCGGTCATGGTGAAGCAGAAATCTTCTTGCTAGATCTTTATTTTATTGGCTGGCTCTCGCTTATAGGCATGATATATGACGCGTTTGTGCCTCAGAACTCGGTAATTTTTGGTGGTGTCCGCCATGGGTACGAGGAACCGCTTGCTGGTCTTCAAGAGATCTTCTTCTCCACTATGTGGCTTGTGACATGTTGAGGGGTCGCCAGTATGCTCTTGTGCAACCAATCCTGTACAACATCTATCATGAACTAGAGCTATCTCAAGAGGGAAGGCCTATAAAGGCAAGGAGGGGGGCAATGGCCTTGTCGGAGGCGAAGCTTTCCCTGGGGACTTCATGACACCATTCCCCATTCACTATGTGTACGGGTGGCTAGGAGCCTATTTCCCCACCACTTATGTTAGAAATCTAGCTATGGAGGAGAAGATGTGCCCCTTCCTGATGAGGATTGCTGGGGAGAAGGTTTGTCTTTCACACCCCGGGGAATGCTCATAATTTGTTCGGGAATTAGACTTCAAGCATGCGACGGGTCCCCTTTTCGATCGGGGGCCATACCGATTGGGCCTTTATTGACGAGATGGGTAAGGTGTTGGTGGTGCTCCTGCTACCATTAAGGAGCTCATGTTTATCTTGAGTATCAGAGGCGGAGTTTTGTCCTACCGGACCCCCTATAGCGCCAAGCTCAAAGGGTACTTCCCCCATTGTTTCGCTGGTCAGCACGGGCTCGATCAGGGTTGCCCCTTCTGTGTTTTCTTTGAGAAGTGCCATGGCAGAGTGAACATAGGAAAGAAGGAATAGCTAGGAACTCTTCATGAATCATGACTACCATAGCACATTGGCACCACATGATCCACATGTTTAGAAATGACAAAGCTCAGCAAATATGTGGTACCGCACTTTGGCATAAAGGTTCGAGCGACTGAGGCCTATGCGCGTTGGAGGAGGATTACTAGCTGGGGGTATTGGGAAGTTGATCACCCCTGGAAAGGGGAAAACTGTAAATGGTGCCAAGATACTAGGCAAAAGAAGAACTTCAAGATTCCTCTTCTAGGTGAGGTTTTTATCTTAGACTACCCCTTGAACTGGCGAGCTCTTGGGATACCCCGAGATAGTAGTGGATGACTCTTTGCCACAGTTTCTTGCCATGGAAAATAAGACGTGGAGCCTTTCTGACAACCTCACCTCTATCTTTCAATGGAAGGAGGTTCGAAAGGTCCCTAGTCATGAAGGGTGCCCAATTCAATACTTAAATGTGCTGATAGGGAGCGGCTGCACAACGCTCTTGCTGCAGGCTTTTCTCGTGGGAGGAGGTCTGAAACGACTGCTTCTTCCCAGGCAGGAGGAAAGAAAACAAAGTGCACTGCCCCCACTGGTACCCGTGTGCCGCCTCGTGCTGTCAAGCCCCCTCCAAAACACAAGATTGTCAGGCTTCCTGTCATTCTAGAACCAATAGATAGCTCTTCATCGTCAGCCTCCTCAGATTCGTTCACTACTTCTTTTGAGTCATCCTCTGCCCTTTCTTCGTTATCTTCTACCTCTCTTGAGCCTTTTTCTACCTCTTAAGAGACTCAGGTAAATGACTCCAGCTCCTCCGAGCCCATCATCATTGCTTCTGATAGAGAGGGGACACCAGAGCTTGAGGTGGTACCCCAGGTTCCAAGAGCGACTCCTGAGTTAGATCTGGTTTTAATGGAGATTAATGGGGTTGGAGACATTGATGTTAATGAAGGCCCTACAGTTGTTGCTCAAGGGGAGGAACTCGAAGTTGACAGGGCCTCTGAACCTCAGGAGGTTGCTGCCTCGACTGAGACAGGGGTTGTAGTCATGGGCAGTGAAGGCCTAAGAATCCCTCAGGGGGAGGAGCCTATGGTTGATGAGGCACCCAAGTATCAGGAAGCTGTTACCCCGAGTGATGAAGTTATGGGTGATGCAGACCCAGGCCATTCTCTGGGGGAAGATCTTGGGGGCTTAGAGGCAGTGGCCGCAAGAGTAGAATGCTTTGTAGCAAAGGTTCTGACTGTGGGGTATGCGAGCTAAGACTAGAGTGATGGTCCCAGAGGATGAAGGGTAAAGGGTGGAGGTGGGCCCTGAACTTGTCGAGGCCGAGGTGGCAATTCAAGAGGATGAAGGCCAAGGAGGACAAGCTGGCCCTGAACTTATCGAGGCTGTACCAGAGGGTGAGAGGCTAGGAGAAGAGGCTGCTTTGAAGCATGTTGAGACTGGAGTGGTGGCCCCAACAAGTGAAGGTCAAGGTGAGGAGTTTGATCCTGACCTTATTGAGACATCTCTAGAAAGTGAGGGGCAAGGAGAAGAAGTTGTCCCTGAAGGGGCCGAGCCTGTTGAGACTGATGTGGTGGCTTCAAAGGTTGAGAGCCAAGGAGAAGCTGGTTCTGTGAGGGGCAAGGAGAAGAAGTTGACCCTGAAGGGGCCGAGCCTGTTGAGACTGATGTGGTGGCTTCAAAGGTTGAGATCCAAGGAGAAGCTGGTTCTGTGAGGATTGAGCCTGCTGAGGGTGAGACTGTGATTGAGGGCCCAGGAGTAGAATCTTATCTTAAGAGGGGTTGAACTTGATGAAAACAGCACCGTGAGTGAAGGTCTTGGCGAGGAGGCTAACGCTAAGGGGATCGAGTATCTTGAGACTGAGGCTCTTTTTGAATCTAAGGAGCCCGAGGCTTTGGACTTCACGATTGCTGTAGAAGAGCCAGTGACTCATATGGCTATCATCCCTTCGAGCTCCACTGTTGAAACTGATGCTTATTCCTTTGTCCTGGCTACACCATCTAGGCATAGCTTCAGCCAGTTGCCTGACATAACTATGGACATGCTTCGCCTAGGCATTCAAAAACTGAGGGATCCGCCTTTTACTGAACTTGACGAATCGATCCAGATGTTAAGGTAGATCGCCCTTCTAGGGGATGCACCAGAGGTTCTCCCTTATTTTGATGGCATCCTGAATGAGCTAGAAGGGTGGAGAATAAGGGCTTCGCAAGAGGAAGCAACTGCACAACAATTGAAGGACTCTCAATTGGCTTCTTTGGAGGCTTCGCTCCTATGCCACCATGAATTGGTAGAGTCCCAGACATAGGAGAAGGATGCCGTAGTCTCTTGGAGGTCCAGCGTTGCTGAAGAGGCTATTGCTCGCCACAACAGGATGACAACCCTGAAGGTGGAAATAGCAAAGATGATGCGAGAATTTCACAGACTGGAAGAGGAGATCGCAGTCTGGGAAGCAGAGGATGGGGTCCTTGCTTAGAAGATATCGATCCAGAAGATATCGACTCTTGAGTACTCCTTGGAGGGGGAGACCGCCTCTCTGGAACAAGAGCCGCAGTCATTGATTGATCTGAAGAGGTGCATTCAGCAGGCCAAGGCTTCTTCTGTAGCCTACAGGGCAAAGATCTATGTAGTCATTGATCAATTTTGAAAGTGTCACTTTTGTCTTTTTCTTTCTTTGTATAATGACACTTGAAACGATCTCTGAATTTATGAATGAAGTACTAATGAAATACTTATTTTTCTCCTTTGTCTCATTCTGATGCGTGACTTTATTCTGTCTTTTTGCTTCTCTACATTTCATCTGTTACTCTTGGGTAGGCCATGTTTCAGGGCATTCACTGTTTCTACCCTTTTACGAAGGAAAACCCTATGCCTTGCTTTGTCGTGTGATAAGCTATTGTGGTTTCAATGATCTCGAATGGGGGAGCGGTTGCCTCCTCCCCTCTTAATGTTTGGTTGGACAGGGGCTCATAATTCATTGTTCTCATTATTTGATGAGCTTGCTCACTGTAAATAGTCCAATTAGAAGGGGCTTTGGCTTCTATTCGATGTGCATTCACTTTAAGCTCGTCATAGCTCTTGGTCTCAGGCACAAACTCCTTTAGATGTTTTGAGGTGCTACACAAAACCTCCAATTGGTTATGGAGATTGCGAACTTCGCTTCTTAACTCTACCAGGGGATCCTGCTCTTGAGGGCGAGAGCGTTGTCCTTTCTCTGACTGCTCTCCTCTCACGAAATCAGGGAAAAGTAAGACCTGTAGCTGACTATCGACCTGAGCTGACCCTGTGGTGGGATGAGAAGCATCCTCTTTGCTTAGGGAAACTGGGGTTTGGAGTACCTTCCGCGGTGGCCGGTGCGCCAGTTCTGCTTCCAAGAGTGCAATGGGGGGACATGCAGGAATTTTTTATGGTCTGGCGTGTAAGTGACCTTTGGGGTCAGGAGATTTATCCCCATAACTTCCTCAGTCTCAAGAGTGACTTCTGGTTCATCTTCTTTCAAAGGTGGCTTAGAACTGAGAGCAGAGGGGGAAGCCTCATCTTCAAGTGAAGGTGGAATTTCCTCAGAGATGGTGGATGGCATATTGAGATGAATGGAAGTCAGAGGGAGGATTTTACCTTGTCTTTCCTCCTCTTTGAACATGTTCACAAGTGTTTGCCCGATGTCCTCAACATCTTCATGAGACGAGGGTTCTATCTTGGTCACAGACTACCAGTCGCCATCATTTGGCTTTTGGGGTGACATCAAATATGTGAAGTAATACTTGGCATCAGCATAGTGAGTTTTAGCAATAGAAAATGGTCTTTCATCAGCATAGATCGTATACTATCTCCCATCTCGATTATACTTAAAGCACTGATGCAATGTGGATAGAACCAACCCCTGACCATGGAGCTATGGGCGACCGAGAAGGATGTTGTAGGAGGTGTCGATGTCGATAATATGAAATTGAGCGTAATTATTTAATTCATAGATCTTGAGACGAAGGTGAACCGTGCGAGCCGGCTTCTCTCCTGACCGGTTGAACCCCTGGACTATGATATGTGTTGGAGTGAGATCTTCATACCCTAATCTCAATCGAGTGAGAATTCTCCTTGGGATAAGATGGACTGTTGACCCTCCATCCAACATAATTCGGTTGATGGGGCATGCATGTAACTCACCAGTCACGAAGAGAGGGCGTTTGTGAAATTTTCCTCCCAATTGAAGAGCATCCTCTGAGAAAGTGATCGCCAAACATCCACTCACCGGGTCCACCTCAATGGGTTCCACCTCGGTCTTGTATAGCTCTGGATTGGAAAGAGCTTGAACCAGAGCAATACAGTAGTCCCTTGAGTGCATGAGAGCATCATAGATGCCAAGAAGGGCTGGAAGCTTCCTCAGGTGCCCTATCACATCGTATTTCACCTTTTCCTCGTCAGCCTTTTGTGCTCTCAGTCCTGCCATTGGCTTGGGTGGTATAGTAGGTTGAGGAGCAGGTTTAGGTGGAGGAGGTTCATTTTGGGCTGCGGGCAGACTTGGTTGCGCTGCTGGCTTGGTTTGGGTGGTCTGGGTGGATTGGGTGTAACAATCCTAAAATTTCAAAAAAAAAAAAAAAAAAAGGGGGGAACGGATGCTTTTAATAGGTGATGGTCTGATTGAGTATGATGGTCCTTGGGGACCATCACTATTTTCAAAACTTTTACTTTGGTTTAACTTTTTCTTTGCCTGCTTTTGCCTCCTGCTGCTTGTAGCTGGCAACGTCTTTTAGCAGACGTGGTTTTCGTACGATAAAAGTAGACTTTTAACGTGACACCTTAGGTATGAGGTAGAGCGTAATAAAATAATATAATAATACGTTATAAGAATTTAAATAGGGGATGTGAGCACTCCCACTCTAAAACAAAATTTTGAGATCTCTCTCTCTGGTCGAAACACAGTGAACTTCTCTCTCGAACCGAATTATTTTATCGGAAGCTCCCTCCCAAATAATT
>NW_006498403.1:1534461-1574955 GCF_000471905.2 Amborella trichopoda
GGACCTGCAGGGATTAAGTGGACCTATCTGGGATGCCGATAGGGATTAAGTGGACCCATCAGGACGCTGATGGGGTATATTGGTGACCTACTTGGGACGCCAGTAAGGTATTTTGTGAAATCCTTTGAATTATGTACTGCCGTTAACAGTGTTTAAGCATTTCAATTACTCGGATTATACTTAAATTATGCATTTATTAAAGTGAAACTGTTGATGCATTTCTGTTAATAGATCTCATTTTGGAAAATATTGATATCTTTCAATCATGTTTATTTTTAGGATTATGATGATCACTTACTGAGTAGCCAAACTCATCAAACTATGGTAAACATTTTTTTCAGGATAACTACAGATTCATTTTGAGTGCTAGTCAAGATCAACCTTGGAAGATACTGTTGTTGTGCTAGCTTTCTTTATTTACTATGTAAGACCTCGCCACTGTAAATTTGTCCTATCAATAGATGTATATATGTTTTGTCCGTCACATCTCAGGAATAATAGTATTGTAAATTCTTGGGGTGTGACATTGGGTGATAGGGATTTGTTTTAGTAGAGTGGAGGTTTGAGGTTGAGGCTTAAGAGGTGGTTGGGTGTATGGGATCAGAGGCATCCCAGGGAATCTGAGGATGTGTCGATTGTCTGGCGTATTTGGGCGAGGAAGGAGTTGGGTGTATGGGACCAGAGATGTCCCAGGGAACTTGAGGATGGGTGAACTGATAGGGGTATTTAGGCGAGGAAGGAGTGGTGGACTAGGAAACTTCAGGAACTTTAGTCTCTGAGGTGGAGGTTGCAGTGTCTGGCCCCATCTCAGGCTCATTTGCCCTGTACTGGGTGATGCTTCCGATATCTGCACCACATGACAGGCCTCTTGAGAACAGAGGCTTTGTTCTATTGATTCCATCAGCCTCTTCTCAAAGTCAGGCTCAGGGGGCCACCGGGGTTTCTTCGGCTTAGACCTCTTGTGCTTCTTAGTGGAAGAAGATGACTCTGCTTTGGCTCGAGCAGCTAGAGTGTCAGCAACTATTAAGAATTCGGCTGCTTGGGCCATAGTCTTTCTCAGTTGCCTCCAATGCGACTTGCTAATATTAGTTCCCTCGAGTTCTCTATCAAGGGCCTCAAAGTTTGGAAATTTTTGGGTTGTACCTGCAGGAATAATAGAGGAGGAGGAGGGAGAAGAAGAAGAAGAAGTAGCAGAAAAAGAGGGGTTAGTAGGTGAGGGACCTTTAAGGTCATCCTCCTCATCGGACCAATTTGGGCAGCTTTTTACATCGTCACTGGAGTTGGACGTGTGTGGGAAGTCTTTTGGGTCTTTCCCCTGCTTAGACCATTGGGGGTCGGTTTTAACGTCGTCACCCTTATTAGACGTGCCCCACTAAAAGATGGCTCAAGGATGTCCGACTGATGAGATGAGGGAGTAAGGAAAATCGCGCTAGGGATGAAGTCTTGTAAGGTCGGCAATGGAGGAAGAGGCTTGAGAAATTCTTGCTCGACTAGTGGTTGAGGAATCTTGTTCTTTCGACGAGCAGCTCTTGGTGTCTATCTCCTTCGAGTTCCCTTTAGAGGTGCTTGATCAAACTTGCTAGGTTTGTGAGCAGCCTATCTTGATGAATTGTCTCTCGCTTTAAGGACTTGAGTCTTCTCCGCCTATGATAGACTCTCCATGGCTGGGAAATCGAGGGTTCAACGGGATCAGAAGTATCATCACGGGAGACCTGTATTGAGATGTCCTCTTGGATGGAAGTACTGACTTGCAGGTGTTCTTCTATAACAGTGTAAGTAATGTGACCTCTCTGCACTTTCCCCACAACCATGGCTTCAAACCCATAACATTTGCTCAGCTCGTGGCCTCATATTTGATGGTACAGGTGCCAGTGTTTCTCAGTTCCCTGAGCAAGGCACTTGAGCTGCCTCACCGGTTTTGGTGTGACGAGTTCTTGTTGAAGCATCATACTGAACAGAGCCTGAAGGAGATATGATGGTAGCTTATCGAAAGAGTGCGGTGGTTAGGTGCCTCGATCTTGCCCTTCAGATCTAAGTGATCTGGCAGCACATGTCTTGGGTTTCTGGTGAACCCGGGATTTGAGATTGCTCTCTCGGAACCTTCCTCGAAGGCAACTCTAGGTATACCAACCAATGAGAGAGGAATTTTAGCTGGCTCACGTGGGAGCCCTCATATATCACGAAGAAAGCCCCCCAGCTGCTTGAGCTGGTTCGGAATCGCCTCCCTTGACCTGTAATCCTCTTGTTTTTCTTCATAACACTTCTATGGTTAATTTGTAAGACAAGCAGGTCGAAGGGACCCATCCTTGTCTTAGGACAATGCACGTTCACATGAGAAGGCAATGAAGTGCAAGGTTCAGTGAAAGATAGAAAAGAGAAGAGAGCTTGACGTGGGGTTGAGACTAGCATGGAAACCAAAAATTACCGACTCGGAGTGGTAGCAAGATAGGCATGGTTCTTAAGATCATTACGGCGGCAATACTACTCGAAACCGAGATCGGTGCGTCGGTGATAGGCTAGGTCTACCCTCAAGCAAATGAGAGGACAAAGAGCTAAAGAGGAGAGAACGAGATGGTAAAGAGAAGGGGAAGTCCGGACGTCAATAGGCATCGCGGTGGACAATGCTAAGAGACGATGCATCCCTTGTGGACGACGCTAGCTCCTGACGAGGCACATGATGATAGCTTCTCGTAGGTTGCATGGAGATAGGCATGGGCTGCAGGGGGAACAATGACGAGCACAGGGCACGCGGAGGAGGCTCATAGACGGCGATAGGTGTTGTCGAAGTCTCTAGCGGGCGGCGATAGGTATTGTCGTCTTCGCTAGACGTGCAGTAGAGGGAGACCCCTGTAGGTGGCAACAAACTTCGCCGTGTGGGTTCTTCGCCGAGACGTCACAACTACATCTGCGGGCAGCGATAGGCAGCGCCGTCAACAGACTTCACTGGAAGGAAGAGACAGACGAGGAGGGGCTCGTGCATGGCACTGTCATCGCCATGCACAACCTGTGGGACTAAGGGAGAGGCATGCACGACACTGCCACTGCAAGGAACTCAGACGAAGAAGGGGGAGAAGAGAGGGGAGAAGAGAGAGAAGAAGAAAGAGAAGAAGAAAAGAAAAAGGAGAGAGAGAGAAGGTTTACCACAACCTTAGGGCTACAGGTCAAAAGTTTCTCTCACCTCACTTCCTCTCTCAAGCATAACACAACAATGGTAAGAAAGAGAAACTTATATTAAGTGAAAACTCTCTCTTGTGTGTGTATGTCTCTGCCTCTTCTCTTTTTCTGCATGATACGTATATATAGAAGTATGCCCCAAACATGGTGGATGATCAAAAGTACCCTAATTACTAGAAATTAAGATTAAATTGAATTAAAATAAATTAAAAAATAGGGTGCAAAATGATAGATTTGCCCCTTCCTAACAAGTCGTGAAATTCCAGAATAGTCCTTTTGTTGCCCTAGGACTTACATGATCTTGCATGGCTGATACAGGGTGGTTTTGATGCCTGGTTGATCGCAAGATAATTGTTTTTCTATAGGACTCGGCATGGCAATCGATTTGATACCAACTTCGGGCCATGGATCGTGTTTTTGGTGCACGATCATGTGACTTGAAATTTGAGTAGATCTTAAAACTTTGGATCGATAGTGTGTTCGTTCCTTGATTTTTTCTATGTTTTCTTCATTGAATCACATTGAGCATGCCACTACGATCACGGGGCACCAAACGCAGCTTAATTCTGTGGCAAACAAGGATTTTGCAAGTTTGGAATTTTTGCTGGAATCAAGGATTCCGATGAAGAAATTTGTAGTTTGTTCGTCGGGTTTTTGTGCAGAATCCGACCGTTAATCATGTACGGGGTTCGGGTCAGAGATGGCTCGAGACCTTACGCTCACAATGGAATTAGTCTAGCATCGATCGGGCCTGCGAGTAGCGTGATTTGGCCACTCGAGCGAGGCACGATGCTGCTGAATTTTTTGTGCTTTTCTTCACGAATCAGCAACTTTTATCTAGCTTTTCTTCGCGCTCGGGTATCGTCACAAGGCGTGCCACATATCGAATCGCTTGTCTTGACTAGATGAAAATCTCACCAAATTTGAGTGTGATCTGACTTAGGACGAGTGAGATATTAGCGTCGAAACTCACTGGTCGTGACTGGGCCTTTAATGGTGTAGTGTTGTAGGGTGGCCGCACGGGAATAGCGTGCGACTTCTTTTGTTTCACACTTTTGCCAATAACTTCTTTCTGGAATGTCTGTTTGAGCTTAAACTTGACCCTTGGGGGTTTTTAACCATGTCGGATCCAATGGTAATGGTCCCACAACAATTTGAGATGTTGAAAGTGTAGCTATAGTTATAGGGGTCCGTTTGAGGGTGCTAGAGGTTGATTATGCTGGAACTGTTTATCAGTCTGCAGTGCCTTAGACATGTCGAAATATGACGAAACTTAGCAAAAGAGTCTTGAGAGACCTCATGAAGATCATGGCCAGTTTTGGGGCTGTTTTGAGACTGTCCGAATTTCCACTACTTGCTAGGCTTATATTGAGCGGGGGCCCCATGTTCATGAAAAATACCTTCCAACACGCGGGCCTTCATCTTCCTCCTATACGGCCACCACATGGGAGGCCTTAGCTGCTCCGAATGCTTTCTTAAGTTCTTCGAGCTTTATCTGACCCTTTTGGATTGGAGCTTCGATGAAGTCTTTGAATGTGTATCATTCCCTTGTGGGGTGGTTTATCCTCCGATGATAAGCACAATATTTTGCATGTGTATCGAGACCAGTTTGATCTGGAAACTTGATCTCAGGTAGCTCAATCATATTCTGCTCCAGCAATAGTCCGAGTAGTGTAGGAACTTATTCCTTTTCAAAAGGATAGACCTCGTTCTTATGCTTGGCCCAATAGTTGTTTTGATCAAGGTTTGCAGGTGGGGGTACCCAGCTGTATGACTGCTACTGCTTGCCTCCCTGAGGCGTTGTATGCATCTTTTCTATTCTTAGCCCTTTGGAGAGGTCCAAAGTTGAGGGGTAGCCATCTTCGGATCACTAATGGTGACGGCCGCACTGATTACCCCTTTCTGTTGATTTCCCCAGGCATTGGTCTGAGAATTATCATTCCCCTAGTTGTTTCCCGAGCCTGAAGACTGTTGGCGTGACGGCCATGGTGGCGTGATAGGCTCTCTATGCGAACTGACTTAGAGATCAGCTCTAACATGGAGGTCGGATTGGAGGCCTCAACATGTAGGGAAATCTCGGGTCGCATGTTTTTTATATAGGTCTGGATTGCTTCTTTCTCTGACATTGGATTGGCGTGGTAAGCAGCCAAATCCCTCCATCTGGCTATGAATTGGTCCACAAGCTCATCTAGCTCTTAGGTCAGGGTGAGAAGCTCAATGGTTTGAATGTCTCTCTGAACCTCATAGAAGCGCTGGTAGAACAGTTGTTCCATCTCTTGCCAAGTGTGTACTGAATTTGGGGGAAGCCAAGCATACCACTGAAAGGCCGACCAATCAAGAATTTCAACAAACTAATAAAGGAGGAGTCTCCCATCAGCGGCTGTCTCTCAACATGTTGCTTAGAAATGCGTGATATGCTGGTGTAGGGACGTTGTATCATTAAACAGGGGAAACTTCCCATTTTGGTAATCCGAGGGAAACAAAACCTGATCAATGTAGGAGGAGTACGGCTTTTGGTAAAGTGTTGTCCCTTGCATTCTCTGGATCTATCTATTCTTAAAGTTGTGGCTCACCATGGCGTCAATGTCTGTCTGTGAAACCATTCGAGGGACAGAACTGTCTTGCAAGGCCGGTGGGGGAGTCTGCTTTGGAGCTGTGTCTTCTGGGGGATGGGAATTGGCCTCATGGTGGGATGAATTAGTTGTAGGCTGCATGCTTTTCATATATCTTCTCCGTCATGGCGTGCACTATGTGTTCGAACCTATTCATGCGCTCTTCTTGGGAGTCGTTAGGTTCATTCACAACCATAATGCTGACTATTTCTTCGAGGAGGTCAGCCTCAGGTGCATTTGAAGGCTCCCGAGCTTGGCGGGTCATGCTTGGCAGATCGATCAACAAGGGCTTAGCATGCCCCGACTGAACTCGAGTCTTATATGCCGACCTCATGAGGACCGGTTCTCGACGGTCTTGAGACCGTGCTTGTTGGGTGGTTAGGTCATCTTCTTATTTACGATGAAATCGGACAGATTTTCTGATGACGATCTCTCGGATCTTGACACCTTAAACTGATAAAAATGATGTGATAGAGAAAGTGGGACAAATCGAATTCAAATCTGAAGCCAGATCTGCCAAGAAACGAGCAGATCCACTCTCAGATCTATGGTAGAGCCAGCATGATCCAAAATATTAAAATAAGAGTTCAAAGAAAACTAATAAAAAGAAGAAAGACAGGGGAAGAAAAAAATACCAAACCGGGCCGGATGGCCTTGGACTCCCAAGCCTTCGAGGGCTCGCTCGAATCAGAATGGGCGTCATCTTTGCCTCTCTGATTCAGAAGTTGACCAGCAGATCTCTAGTTGAAAAGGGTTGTTGTGCTCTAAAGATGATTGAAAATGGTAAGGGTTTATTAGGATTAGGGTTGTTGTGCCCTAGAGATCTAAGGTTTTCCAGGCTTAGGGTTAGGGTTTTCAGATTAGGGTTTCAATCTTTTTCTCTCTTGAAGTAAGAAGTCCTCTCCCTGAATGGCCACGAAAATGGGTTTATAAAGGCCAAGGATTTGTTGAGAAGGGCATCTTTCCATAACCAACAAATCCTCCAACCAAAGGTTCCATTTTTGGGGATCCAGGTGTTGACCAAAAAATATGGTAAAATCATCACAAAAAGGTAGGAAATCAACCCACGAAAATAAATTTCTTATTTGGGCAAAAAAGGGTTGAGCAGCACCACTCGTGTCGCCCAATCTAGGATGGGAAACACTCCTAGTTTCGTCCAAACCAAATTTGGTCCAAATTGAAAATTTTCACTTCAGATATGTTCCTCAGCCTCTTGTGAAACTCTCAGAGAAAATTTGGGTCAGAAAGGATTTTTCTACTATTTTTAATGATTGTTTTGGTAAAATAGGGCGTTTGCAGGATTCTAGATCAAAATAGGGTATCTGCAGGGTTCTGGGTAGGCAGAATGGTTCTAGGTCACATGGTAGGCTGTGTGGACTATGGATTTAGGTTTACTAGAACAGTGTGGTCTTAGAGGTTCAGGAAACCATAGAATTTGTTGGATTTAAAATGGGGTGTCTATAGTTGCCCCTCTTTGGTACTTCTTGTCCTTCGAGGGACAGGTGAGTGGCAAAGAAGTAGACACTTTGGCGTTCCCTATCCTTTGAGGAGCAGGTAAATGTCAAAGATGATACAAACATTTTAAATTTCATCTTGATGTCACGTGGTCAAAGGGCGCACCAACTAATCCTGCCAAATCATTACGCTCACTAAATACACCCACATAGGGCATTTTCCTCCTAGGGTTTTCGACGTGAGATGTCGATGAGTTACACAAGCTTGAAACGCAAGTTGGATTTTCTGGCCATGCACTTAACTTCATGGGTTTCACAGTTTGAATTATTTTTAACCCTGACATCTTCTTTGATTTACTTAAGGTTTCCTAAGGCTATCTATACGAAAAGGCTTTCTATAGCAAGAGACTTGTTTAGTCGATTCTGAAGAGGGAGAGGAGGCAGCAACGCGGTAATCGCGGCAATATGGTAATCATCACATACGGGTGTCCAAGCTCCTTTGTTTTAAAAGAATTTTTAGAATTTTTGAAGATAGAGGGATATTTGAAATAGAACCCGGCGCAAGAACAGGTTACGATTTTAACAAAGAAATTAAAGTTTTTGAAAACACAAGACATATAGTGAAAATTTTGAAAAGAGAGATATTTCGAAAACATGGTTGGTTAGCAGTTTTAACTCCTGCAACCATAGAGCCCTCTAAGAAGTTTAGCGTCTTGCACTGATGGACCATACACCCAACACTTTTACATCATATGGGGCTAGATGGAATACATCCGACCCTTTTACATCATACTGGGCTAGACATAACACACCCGACCCTTTTACATCATACAAGGCTAGATGAATTACACTTGAGCTTTTACGTCATACGAGGCTATACGTTACCTGCCTCAGCTTTTTTACGTCGCACGAGTTTGACATTGAACTGGATACACTCGGCCTTTTACGTTATACAGGGATCGATGAAATACACCCGACCTTTCACGTCATACGGGGGTAAACGTTACCTGCCTCGACTCTTTTACGTCTCACGAGTTTGACGTCGAACTGGATACACCCGACCTTTTATGTCATATGGGGCTAGATGATACACCTGTGTCGGCTCTTTTATGTCCTACGAGTTTGACGTTTTTCGTATCTCGACTCTTTTACGTCGCACGAGTTTGAATTTTATTCCTGTCTCGGCTCTTTTATGTCGCACGAGTTTGACATTTTCTGAATTTGACATTTTCTGAATTGGACTTTGGTTGGCAGTTTAGACTCATGCCAAAGAGGAGAATTTTCTTTTTTATTTTATTTATTTTTGAAATTTTTATTTATTTATGTTTGGAAAATTGGTTGGCAGTTTAGGCTCATGCCACCGAGGAGCATTTGACGAATTTTGAAAATTAATAAAAATGTTTGAAAATAGTCATAAAAATACATCATAAAACCAAATTTGATCCTTGTAAGACTCAAAAATTGAGTGGGGGCATTTTTGAAAAAACGTTTTTGGGTGACACTAGTGGTGTTTTTTGGTGACACTTTGAAAATCAGCTCCCTTTAATGGAGACTGGTGCAAGAAGGGCACACGAATAGTATGCGGCCTACCCTTTTTTAGTTTTTTGCCCATAACTTTGTCTTAGAATATTTGTTTAAGACGAAATTTGACCCCTGGGGTTTTTTGATCTGCCGAATCCAATGGAGATGGTCCCACAACTATTTGATACTTTGTTAATACAGTTCAATTATAGGGTCAGTTTCAGGGTGCTGACGACCGATTTTTTCAAAATTGTTTCTTTGTTTGCACTGCCTTGGACATGTCGGATTGCGACGAAACATGGCAAGTGACCTTTTGAAGTCCTTAGGTACATTTTAACCTATTTTGGGGAAAGTTTGAGACTGTCGAGAATTCCACTGTAAATCGGGGCTTTATTCACTAGCTTCTTTTTTATTCCGCATCAGGGACCCAAGGTGCTGAAAAATGTCTTCAAATAAGAGGCTCCTCAAACACCATGGCAAACTTCAAACTCCCCCATCAAGTGGGGAAAGCAATCGAAGCGCTGATAATGGTCGTTCCAATTCTCGACACAATCAACAAAAAGGAGTGATCAGCGCTGCTGTTACTGTCATAGACTCCAAGAAGGCCACACCTTAAACCTTGGATTTCTCTAAGGGGGTGAACCCTCCAAATGCTCAAGGGACACCTCAGGCAGGTCAGAAAACCCAGTCCTACAATAAGGTTCCTCCACCTCGGAATCTCTACGAGAAAGACTATTGGGAGGAGCATAAAAAGATGGTCTATAGCTTTAATAGGGAGTAGGTCCCCACCTTCAAAGGGAGTGGGTCCCCACCTTACTTCGGATGTTGATTGAGCAACAGATGATCGTCTTGACTGAATCGAAATGGTCAGAAGATGCTGACTTTGCCACCCATAAGCAGTATTGTGCATATCATAGAATGTTGGGGTATCCTGTTCAGGATTGTGTCACCCTCAAGCTTTAATCCAGAAAGGGCAGATACAACTTGATAGCCTCAAAAAGGCATTCGGAGCAATTGACGCATCTCACATAGTGATAGTTCAAGAAGAAGTTGAGCAAGTATATTGGCTTGATGAACTACCACAAGATCTTCTTCAGGCACTATTCTGCATGATGCTCCAAGTAGGGGTCATCACACCGAAGCCATCAAGATAGGTGCCTCGCTCAAGGGACTGAGAACCTCTGGTGTTCGTATCACCAGATACGAGGTCATGATTTAGAAGGGTGCTTCGGCTTTCAAGCTATAATGTCAGAGAAAATACAAGGTGGACACTCCGTTGTCTCCATCTTAGAGGATCATGCTCAACCCACTAAACAGTCAACACAAGAGGTCGCCCACACACAGACCCCCTATGAGGACGTGTAGCCTAAGCCTGCGGACTTTTATTAACCCTCGACTTCCCAGCCATGGCAAGTCTATCGAGGACAAAGCAGAATGAAATCCATGAAGAGGGAGGCTGTTTGCTAAGCAAGGCTGGCCCATAAGCCATGTGAACCTAGCCAGCCTGTGCTTGCTCTAAAAAATGGTAGAAGGAGACAAGCACCAAGGGCCGCTCGTCAAAAGAGGAAACTCCCTCAACCTCAGATTTAGGTCGAGTTCCTTAAACCCCTTATCTTGTTGCCAATCCTATAGGACTTCTTCCCTAAGCCGACCCCTTGTGCTGATCTAAACCCACAATCAAGTCAAGAAGACATGCCTTCTTCTTCTCGGGCTCTAAAGGCGACAACATTAAAATCACCCCTCAACGGTCCAAACAGGGTGAAGACCTAAAAGGATCCCTACATATGTCCAATTCTGGTGATGACGTTAAAAGCTGTCCAAATCGGTCCAATCTGAGTGACGACCTTAAAAGCTCTCCCCCTTCTTCTATCCCCGACTGTTCTAGCCCTTCTTCTTCTTTTGATAACACATATTCTGCAAGTTCAGCAGCAAATGCCCAGACTCTTAGGCTCTTGACAAAGAGCTGAAAAGTTGCAACACTAGTAGATGGCATCGAAGGCAGTTGAAAAATACGATGGCCTAAGCAGCTGGCTTCCTGTCAGTTGCTGATGCCTTGGCGTCTAGAGCTAATGCAAAGCTGACTCCCCCTATCGAAGAGTTCCTCATGCAACACAGAAATCCCAAGGCCAAGGAACCCCAATGGCCTCTTGAGCCGTACTTCGAACAACAGCTGAAAAAGTTAAGAGAGTAAAGCACCCATTCTCATGAGGCATGCCACATGGTGCAGATCTCAAAAGCAGTGACCAACACTGACCCAATCAATCTAAGGTCGGGTAAAAAGTTACAGCCTTTTGTGCAGAAACCAAGGCTTTTAAAGTACCCTGGTCTACCACTCATCCCTTACCTTAACACACCGACTAATCCACCACTGCTTAAATTCTCGGGATTACCATTGGTCTCAGAAACCCAACCAACTCCATGACCTAAAACTTCATCAATCTCCATTTTACCAACACCTACCCCTATTACCCAATCCAACCAGCCCACACCAGACTCTGCTAGACCTGGCCAGTCAACACCAAATCCGGTGGCACAATCCTTACCTACTCAACCCTCACAAACTCTTCAATCCACACCGGTTGTATAGTGAAGACAACCAATACCCCAAATCAAACCTTCACCACCCAAATCTACTTCACAACCCTCTATACCACCCAAACTCGTGGCTGGCCTGGAGCCCAAGAAGTTGTTGATGACAAGGTCAAGTATGACGTGGTTGGACACCTGAGGAAACTCCCTGCTCTTCTCAGTGTCTATGACACCCTTATTCTTTCGAGAGACTACCATGTGGCCCTTGTCCAAGCTCTTTCTCGCCCTGAGGTGTATGAGACTGAAGTAGAGGCCATCGGAGTAGATCCTGAAATTCTAAACAATTGTATGGCTATAACTTTCTCAGATGACGACCTTCAGTTGGGAGGAAAATGTCACAACGGGCCTCTCTTCATAACTGGCAAGTTACATGCATGTCCCCTCAGCCGAGTTATGCTGGACATAGGATCAACAGTCAATCTCTTCCCAAGAAGGATTCTCACCTATCTAGGGCTAAGACATGATGACCTCACACCAGCAAACATCACAGTTCAGGGGTTCAATCAGTCAGGAGAGAAACCAGTCGGCACTGTTCGTCTTCATCTCAAGAACGGTGAGCTAAATGATTACGTCCAATTTCATGTAATTGACACCGACACCTCGTACAACATCCTCCTTGGCCATCCTTGGATGCATGACCAAGAAGTGGTTCCATCCACCCTCCATCAATGCTTTACGTACAGCCAGGATGGAAGACAATACACGGTCTATGCTGACAAAAGACCGTTCCCGGTCGCTGAGACACATTATGCTGATGCAAAGTACTACTTTGCAGACCCGATACCATCTCAAGAAAAGAACCTGAGGATGATGAATGAAGATTTGTGAGAAGGGCACAACTACCCTCCCATGAGGATACTAAAGATGTAGGATGAGTTTTGTTGGACATGTTCAAGGAATAAAAGAGAGATGGCAAGATTCTCCCTCTGACTTCTATTCACCCCAATACTCCATGTCCTTTTCTTAAAGATGAGTCTCTCCCCTCCTCATCCAGTCCAGATTTACCCCCTCGGACTACCGAACTATTGATGAGCTCAAAGAAGCCAAGGGAGTAGATACCTTAGCCCCAAGGGTTACCTGTACATCAGATCAACAAAAGGTCTTACACGTCCCTATTGACCTCCTTGAGGCAGAAGCCTCAGCAGGATCATTAGCATTCCGACCCCCTAAAAGAAGAAGGTGTCCCTCATCCAACCCAGGGGTCAGCCCAGGCATGCAACCCTCTAAGAGTCATGCCCATCCCTGATTCCTTGGTGCGATAGGAGCCAAATGAAAACTGCAGGGCTCACAATCAAAGTCAAGATGCTCTTGTCGAGCTAAAGAAAGAAATGCAAGACCTTCAAAACCAATTAGAAGCCTTGCGCAAAGGGAAGGCCAAAGTAGAAGAATCCCCTCAAGTACAAATCGCTTCAAAGCCCCTAAAGGGATTCCTGCTAGAATAAAAAAGTTATGATGGACAAGAGACCTCAAAGAACCCATCCCGTCCGGACGCCATAACCTCCCCTGAATGGAGTCGTTATATTCAATAGGTTCATCACATAATGAGGACAATGTACTATGAACCCCTAACTAATCAAGGCCTAAGGGGCGAAAAGGGGCCGCTGCTCCGTTATACGTCATGGGGACTGCAGCTACTTACCACACCACAAGATAGGGGCATGAGTATTGTACCTCCTCTCATCTCTCTCTTTGAAATGACGGACACAAAGAAAACCTGAAAGGGTGTTGTGGGCAAAAACATCAAAAGATGAACATGGTGAAAACCCGAAAGGGCACCATGGGCAAAAAACCGTCAAAAGAAAAAAGAAGAAAAAGAAAAAAAAAATGACGGGGCAGAAAAAAAATGATGGTCTCGCTTGCACAAAATGACGTGTCAAGCGAGACCATCTCGACCCCCAGACCGCTATGGTAACACTAGACTAGGTCCACCCTTTGTCAAGTGAGAAGAGAATGAAAAGAATGTACAATACGACGAAGAGATGGGATCCCGATGGCGCTAAGCGTCACCACTCATAACTGTGGATTAGCAGTGTCATGGCCCTTGGACGGTGCTAGCCACTAGTTCTCATGGCTAGAGGGCAAGCGGTGAACTATGGCCAACGCTACGCATAGTCATTGCGAAACACGAGAATGCAGCACACCCCTGCGCGGGCGGTGGTAGCCTCTTGTGAAACACGTGACGACAACCATTTGTGAGACGCACGGTGATAGTTCTTATGTGCGATAAGCGTGGGACGCAAGAGGAACCCGTAGATGGCGATGGGTACCAAGCACACGAAAGAGACTTGCGGATGGCCATAGGCACCGAACGCCCGAAGGAAGCTTGTGGACGGCGATAGGAACTGTGCACATGAAGGAAGCTCATGGACGGCGATAGGCACCGAGCGCATGAAGGAAGCTCGCAGACGGCGATAGTCACCGAGTGCACGAAGAAAGTTCGCGGATGACGATAGGCACTGAGCGCACGAAGGAAGCTCACGGACAGTGATAGGCACCGAGCACACGAAGGAAGCTCGTGGATGGAGATAGGTGTTGCCGCGCCCTCTCCCAGGCGGCGATAGGCATCACCGTCTGTGATAGGTGCACAGCAGGGAGAGATCCTTGCAGGCGGCAATAAGTTTCGTCGTCTATGTTCTTGACTGAGGCGTCGAGGATACATCTGTAGAAGGTGATGAGCAATGGCGTTTGCAAGAATCACTAAGAGATAGAGATGAACTAACAGAAGAGAAAAAGGAGCTCGTGCATGGCGCTGCCATCGCCATGCGTGACTTGTGAAACCACAGGATGGGGAAAGAAGAAAAGAAAGAGGCATGCACGGCATTGCCATTGTCAAGCATGGCCTCCGAGAGATGCTCAGACGAAGAAGAAGAAGAAGAAAGAAAAGAAGAGAGAGAAGATTTACCTTGAACCTAAGGGTACCATTTCAAAAGTTTCTCTTTCCTTACTCTCTCTCTCTAAACGTGACCCAACAATGAGAAGGAAAGGGAATTCTATTTAGTAAAAATTCTATTTGGTTAATGGTTTCTAGCCTTTGCGTACAATGGTGGTACGTAGTATATATAGAATTGTGCCCAAACATGGGTGGATTAATCAAAATTAAACCTAATTGCTGAAAATTAAGATTTAACTGAATTAAAAGAAATTAGAAAATAGGATGCAAAATGATAGATTTGCCCCTTCCTATCAATTTGTGAAATTTCAAAACAGTTCATGTGCAGCCTTAGAACTTGAGTGGTCTTTCATGGATGATTCGGGATTGTTCTGATGCCCATTTGATCAAAAGATGATTGTTTCTTGTAGGGATCGGCATGGCAATCAATTTGATATCAGCTTCAATCCATGGATCGTGTATTTGGGGCACCATCATGTGTCTTGAAATTTAGATGAATCTTGAAATGTTGGATCGATAGTGTGCTCTTTCCTTGAAGTTTTTATATGTTTTCTTTGTTGGATCACACTGAGCATGCCGTCACAATTGTGGGGCAACAAACGCAGCTCGGTTCCATGTCCAAACGAAGATTTTGTAACTTTGGAGTTTTGGCTGGAATTTAGAATTCCAACAATGGAATTTACAGTCACTTCATTGACTTCGTGTATAGAATCCGACCGTTCATCATGTATGGGGTTCTGACTATAGCTCTAGACCTTACACATGCGAAGGAACTAGTTTCCTATCGATCGGGTTCGCGATCGACGTGATTTGGCCGCTTAAACGAGGAGTGATGCTCTTGATTTCCTGTAACTTTCTCACGAATCAGCAACTTCTCTATAGCTTTTCTTCGCGTTCGGGCATCGTCACGGGGCGTGCCATATATCGAAACGCTCGTCTTAATGAGACGAATATGTTCCATCAAGTTTGAATGTGATCTGATCTCGAACGAGGAGATATAAGTATCGAAATTCACTATTTGTAACTGCCCCTTTAATGGAGTTGAGTTGCAAGGTAGCCGCACGGGAATAGCGTGCGGCTTCTCCTGTTTCACTCTTTTGTCTATAACTTCTTCCTGAAACGTCCTTTTAAGCATGACCCTCTCATATTTGGTTAGTCCCTAATGTATAGGGACACAGAGTGAAGGCATTTGAACTTCGAGGGGTAAAACCGCTTCACCACTGTAAACTAGGGAATAAGGGGTAGAGTTTGTAGCATTGCGAGTGGTTGTGCGATAGGCCCATAGAGCCTCAGGTAGCTTCTCATGCCAATTCCTCCTTGACTTCAAAACTAAATTCTAGAGTACCCCGCACAGGGTTTTGTTGAACGCCTCAGCTAAAACGTTGGCTCAAGGGTAGTACATGATCGAGTATTTTCATTCGAAGCCAAACTGGTTGACTAGGCAATCAACGTGATGGCTTCTGAACTGAGGGCCATTGTCAAAGATTATTTGGTCCGGAATCGCGAACCGGTATATGATGTGGTGATGCACGAAGTTGGCCACAACGGTCCCTGGAACCTGCTTGAGGGGGACCGCTTCAGCCCACTTGGAAAGGTAATTTGTCGCTACTAGAATGAAGGCATGACCCAAAGTAGAAGGAGGGTGGTCGATGGGTCCTACGATATCCATACCCAGACCTCCACTATAGTTTAGGGTCATATAGTTTGGACCATAGCGCTAAGCCTTTTAACGTCATGCGGCCAGGACGTGTACTATGGTTTCGAGTCACACAGCTGGACCATGGTTGTGCAGTTTAGAGTCATGTGACGAGGACTGTGCAGTTAAGGTCATGCAATTAGACCCTCACTACATGGTCCTAGCTATATAACTTTAAAACTGCATGACAATGGTTCGAGCTACATGACCCTAAAACTATAACGCACGGTGTGAAAAATAGCCCACATTCATAACTTTAACTGAGAGATGGACCACCTCTTTGCTAGGGTGTATTTAATCAACATCCCTGGTGGAGTTAGATGTCTGTAAAAGGTCATACCTACCCCCTTAATCCAAAATGAGCATGTTTCGCACCAACATCCCAGTGAGAGTCACACCCTATTATGACCCACTATCCCCAAGATTCAGGTTCATGCTTATCTTCTCAACCCCCAATGGGGTTATGCTTGTACTATGGACTGTCATCCCCAGTGGAGTTACATGAAGCCCCATTATTCTCCCCGTGGAGTCACACTGGCCCTCCTAACCCCAGTGAAGATTCGCTTCCACTTGCTACTCTTCGCAGGGCCACTATCTTCATCTAAAGTTCTCTGCTTGTGAATAGCCTTAACTATTTTATCCCCACGGAGTCAGATTGCTATTCACAGACCTATCCCCCATGGAGCTTCATCCACATGGCGACCCTCATAATGGTCTGCATTGCATGACCTTAAACTGCACAGTCATGGTCCATGCTGCATGACCTTAAACTGCATAGCTCTAGTCCTCACTATATGACTTTAAACTGCACAGTCCTGGTCCAAACTATATGACCTTAAATTGTAGCGAAGGTCTAGTTGCACGAACTTAAATTGCATAGTCCTAGTTGCATGACTTTAAATTGCATAACCACGGTCTAAGCTCTATGACTTTAAACCATAGTGCACGTTCTGGTCGCATGTCGTTAAACTGCTCGTACAGGTCTAGGAGGCATGACCTTAAAGACGCCCCCACATACACGCACACCCCTTTTATGTGCATCTTCACGCACGTCTTCCCTAACTGACCCATTCATGTGCACACACCACCTTCATTACCTCCCCAATGAGTCCACATACGCGCACACGCCCTTTACGTGCATCTCCACGCACGCCTTCCCTAACCGACCCATCGTGTGCGTGCACCACCTTCATTACCTCCCCAGTGAGTCCATTCATTATTACCATCTTTCACCGTTCCTCAGTGATTCTTACACATGCTCACAAAACGGTGAGCCATCTCGCCATCCATACTCACCGACAACTAGTGGTTCACCACTCTTCACCCACCATCCATCCTTCTTAGGTAGCCTCATGCCATTTCTCCAAAGTGAGTCGTAACTACCACCATACTCACTCTGTGGCCTCCACAGACTGCCATTCATCACGACTACGATCCGGCTGTATGACCCTAAATTATAGTGCGCGTCCTGGCCGCATGACATTAAAAGGCTTCGCATAGGTCTCGAAGGCACGACCCTAAACACGCCTTCACAAAAAATGGGCATGGTGTACACATGGACAAGGGAACGCCATGAGTAAAAATGACGGACGGGCATGGTCACGAAACCATGAGCAAAAGCACGGTGAAAACCTCAAATGGGCATCGTGAACAAAAACAGATGAAAAGGGTGGATTTGACCAGAGGTCATGGGTAAAAGAGCCAAGAAATAACAGAAGTTGGTGAAAACCGTCTTTACGATGCCACTTCCATGTTCGAGTGAAAACCCTCGAAAGGGTGCGTGGACCGACAAAACAGGTTGATGCACTGGCGCCGCCTCAGCCAACACTCAATTTTCAAATAGTCACAAGCCTGGCTAACGAGGTCTACCTAAAATCCTCAAATGCCAGCATCCAGTCACAACATAAATTGGCTCATCAGGGAGTGAGAGCCGCATAAGATCTCTCACATTTCAACATCAACAACAACAAGAGTCGTTGAGGGTGAGGACGATGACCAAAAGATCCCTCCGGAACGTGACAAGACCATCACAAAGGCATGAAACTAATGAAGCCAAGGTCTAACTTGTCAGAGACTTCAAGGTATTCCTCGCCAAATCCCCTAACTAACATGGACCTAAACTTTCGGGCAGGTCAAAAGCCCCCAACTGGACCCTACTTGATGGGATCCACAGAGATACCATAAACATCAAAAGCAAACCTGGTGTAGCATTGAACAATTTCGACCAAAGGTTCATAGAAGTTGGCCTTTAGATAGGCCTAGTTCTGTTCGAGGAGGTCCCTACAAAGGCCTCAAGCTTCAAAATCATAGACAGTCCCTTGAGAGTGAGGACTTCGACATGATCCCTCAAACTTCCCCAATGATTACACTTCTTGATTCTATCGAAGCATGACATTAGGTGGGGCATGCTGTTGGAAGATATTTTTCATCATCATGGGGCCCCCGATTAATAAAATCCTAGCAAACAGTGGAAATCCCGACGGTCTCGGAATAGCCATAGAACTAGCCAAGATCTTCATGAGGACTCTCAAAAGACTCCTTCCAAGTTTTGCCACATTTCGACTTGTCTAAGGCAGTGCAGACTGCGAACAGTTCTGAAAAAATCGACGTCAAGCACCCTGAAATGGACCTTATAACTAGAGTTATATTTTTGATGTCTCAACTTGTTGTGGACCCACCACCATTGGATCCGGTACGGTTGAAAACCTCATAAGTCAAATTTTGGCTTGAACAAAAACTCCAAGAAGAAGTTATAGATAAAAGGGCGAAACAGGAGGAGTTGCATGCTATTCCCGTTCGGCCACCTTGCAACTCCACACCATTAAAGGGACAGTCATGACTAGTGACTTTCAACACTCATATCTCACTCGTTCGAGGTCAGATCAAGCCCAAATTTTATGAGCGTATTCATCTCATCAAGACGAGCATTTAGATATGTGGCACGCCCCATGACGACTCTCAAGCAAGAAGAAAAGCTAGAGAGAAGTTGTCGATCCGTGAAGAAAGTGCAGGAAATTCAGCAGCGTCGTGCCTCGCTCGAGTGGCATAATCACGCCACTCGCAAGCCCGATCGATGTGTGACCAATTTCATCACATGTGTAAGGTCTCCGACTATCTCTTACCCAAACGCTGTGCATGATGAACAGTCGGATTCTGCACACGAAGCCAACAAAGCAACTATAAATTCTGTCTCCGAAATTTCAAATTCCGACCAAAATTCCAATGTTACAAAATCTTCGTTTGGGCACGGAATCGAGCTGCGTTTGTTGCTCCACGATTTTAATGGCATGCTCAGTGTGATCCAGTGAAGAAATCACTAAAAAAATCAAGGAACAAGCACACAATTGATCCGAAGTTTTAAGATTCATTCAAATTTCAAGTCACATGATCGTACCCTAAAAACACGATCCATGGCTCGAAGTTGGTATCAAATCTATCGCCATGTCTATCCCTACAAGAAAACAATCATCTTTTGATCAACTGGGCATCAGAATGACCCCGGATCACCCATGCAAGATCAAACAAGTTCTAGGGCAACATAGGGACTGTTTTGGAATTTCATAAATTATTAAGAAGGGGCAAATCTATCATTTTTCACCCTTTTTCTAATTTCTTTTAATTCAATTTAATCTTAATTTCCAATAATTAGGGTTACTTTTGATCATCCACCCATGTTTGGCACAAATTCTATATATATATCGTACCATCATTATACGCAAAGGACTCAATCCCTCACAAAAAGAGAGAGTTTTTACTTAATACAGTTTTCTTTCATCTCATTGTTGTGTCACATTTTGAGAGAGAGAGTTAGGTGAGAGAAATGTTTGGACTGATACCCTTATGCTTGAGGTAAATCTTCTCTCTCCTCATCTCTTTCTTCTTCCTCTTCTTCGTTTGAGCTCCCCTCAGAGGTCATGCACGGCAGTGGCAGTGCCATGCATGCCTCTCTTGTGGTCTCACAGGTCGCATGGCGTTGGCAGCGCCATGCACGAGCCTCCTCCTTTTGTTCGTCCATCTTCACCTCTCAGCGAGGCTTGCAAACGGCACTGCTCATCGCCGTCCATAAACGCATCCTCGATGCCTCAGTGAAGAGCGCAAATAGTGAAACTCATTGCTGCCCACATGGGCCTTCCCCCGTCGCATGCCTATCATAGACAGCGATGCCTATTGCCACCCGCGAGAGTTCTCGGCAATGTTTGTCACCGCCCACAAGCTTTCTTTGCGTGCACGGTGCCTATTGCCATTCACGAGCCTCCTTTGTGCGATTAATGCTCATCGTCATTCCCCTTGCATCCCATGCTTATCGCCGTGTGCCTCATGAGAACTATCGTCACGTGCTTCACAAATGGCTATCGTCGCATGCTTCACGAGAGGCTATCGCCACCCGTGCAAGGGTGCGCTACCTTCTCGTGTTGCCAACGACAATGCCTAGCACTGTCCATAGTTCCCTTCTTTCCCTCACGCTGCAAGCAATAGTGTCCAGCACCTTTCGAGGGCCATGACACTGTTGCTCCACGATCGTGGGTGGCGACGTCCAGGGCCATCAGGACCCTATCTCTCTTCCATCTCATGCCTTCTCTTCATTCTCTCCTCTCCCCACTTGATTAAGGGTTGACCTAGCCGAGCACCGCCAAATCGGCCTCGGTTTTGAGTAGTCTTGTTGATGTGCTAATCCTAAGTACCATGCCCGTCTTGCTACCACTCCGAGTCGGTCACTGTCTGTCTCTCAAGCGAGTCTCGTCCCTTCATCAATTTTTCTTTTCTTTTCGACCTTTGCTCGAAACTTCCACTCCTTCATTCTAACCTCTCACATTCTTAGCCATGTGAATGTGCATTACCCTAAGACAAGGGTGGGTCCCTTCCACCCACTTGTCTTGTAAATTAACCATAGAAGTGTTGTGTAGAAAAACAAGGAGATCACAAGTCAAGGGAGGCGATTCCGAACTAGCTAAAGTAGCTGGGGGGCTTTCTGATGTGATCTAATAGAGCGTCCACAAGAGCCAGCTCGAGTAAGCCCCGAACCCAGCTTAAATTCCTCTCTCATAGGTTGGTATACCTACCCTTGCTCTTGAACAAGGTTCTGAGAGGGTGATCTCAAATCTCGAGTTCACCAGAAACCTGAGATACGTGCCACCTGATCATCTAGATCCATAAGGTGAGGTCGAGGCACTTAACCAGTGTGATGTGTCCCTCTTCGAGGATTATGGAAATAATGTACGGAGGATGGCAGGTGCCCCATCATCTTCTTGTATTGTCACTATGTGAGAAGCCTCAGTTGCCCCGAATGCTTTCTTTAACTCTTCGAGCTTTATCTAACCCTTGTTAATAAGGGCTTCGATAATGTCGTTGAGCTTATAGCAATCTTGAGTGGGGTGGCCTACTTTCCTGTGATAGGTATAGTACCTCTGGTGTGTCTCCTGTTCAACTTGTTCTGGAGTGCTGACCTCTAGCAGCTGGATCATGTTTTGCTCCAATAGTCATCAAAGCAGTGCAGGAACCCACTCTTTATCAAAGGGGTACACCTTTTTCTGGTGTTGGATCTAGAAGTTGCTTCGATTTATGCTTTTAGGAGGTGGGACCTTGTTATAGGACTGCTCCTTACCCCCGGCATGAGATTTCTATGCCTTGGAGAGTTTCAAGGCTTGAGGGATGGCTTTCTCAATGTCAGTCATGGTGACAGCCGCACTGATCCCCTCTTTTTGCTGGTTGCCCCGATTGTTGGAGCGAGAGTTCGAGCCAGAGGGTTGCTAATGAGATCCTCCATGGTGCTTAGACAGACCCTCAATACGAACTGCTTTAGCTATGAGCTCTGACATGGAGGATGGATTGGAGGCCTCGACATGTAGAGAGATCTCAGGAAGCATATTTCGTATGCAAGTATGGGCAGCTTCTTTTTCAGTCATGGGAGTTGCATGAAAGGTTGCCATCTCTCTGCATCGGGTGATGAACTTGTCCATTGGGTCACCATGGTTTTGAGTCAAGGTGAGGAGCTCGATGGTTTCCACATTCCTTTTGACTTCGTAAAACAACTACTCCATTTCCTGCCATGTGTGCACTGAGTTTGGAGGCAACTGAGCATACCACTGGAAGGCTGACCCTTCGAGAGTCTCGATGAACTAACGGAGGAGGAGTCGTCCTTCAGTTGTCGTCTCTTGACAAGCCACTTGGAAGTGAGCAGTATGCTGGTGTGGGAACGTAGTACCATTGAACAGGAGGAGTTTCCCTTTTTGATAGTTTGGAGGAAACAACACTTGGTCGATATATGAGGGGTATGGCATTTGGTAAAGCGACGCCCGTTACATGCTCGGGACCTTGTTCTTGAGGCTATTGGCAACCATGGCATCTATGTCGGTTTGGGAAACCCCGCGAGAAGTAGAGCTGTCTTAGGAGACCTGTGGGGGACTTTGCCTGTGAACTGTATCTTCACCAAACGGGGAATCGGTCTCATGGTGAGAAGAAGGGGACTTGGAGGCTTCTAGGCGATCCATCTTTTCGAGGATGGACTGCATCATTACCTTGATCCTATTCATCTGCTCTTCTTGGGCGTCGTCTGGCTCATTGATCACTATGATGCCAACCGTTTCTTCTAGAAGATCAGCACCGGGTTGAGTAGTGGACTGCTGGGGTTAGCGAGTCGTGCGTGGCAAGTCGGTCTGCAGAGGCTCAGCATGCCCCTACTGGACTCGAGCCTTGTACGCCGACCTTGATAGGACCAGTTGTCCACGGTCATGGGACCATGGCTTCTTGGTAGTAATCACCGAGCAATACTCTTGAACTTGCTCTGGCTCTGGGATCCACATAGGGAAGAAGGGATTACGAGGCAGGAGATCACCAAAGGTGGAAACCTCAATTGCCTTAGGGGCTTCTTTGGTCAGAATCTACAGACCTTTCTTCTGCTTAATGTTGAGGCTATTATGGACCTTACTCCAGAGCCGAGCCTGAGGCTTGGACTGCCCCATATTTCTTGAGCAGGCGAGGGCCGTGTCGATAAGTTTGAGCAAAGAGTGGGGTCTAAGGACAAAAGGCAATCTGGGTCACTGCCTTGGAGTCTGCAAGATCCTGTCTGACACAGGCAAATGCCCTGGATTCCTTTGTGAGGCCCAGATGCATGCCTGACTTGGGGCTACTGACTCAAAATGGTGCTCTTAGGGAAAACCTTTGAGTATCAGGTCTCGAGATGCTTACTTGGTGAAGGGAGAGTGCCAGAAGAAAGAGCTAGTTCATGACTCTGCTTGAGTCAGGATCGGGGAGGATCCTACAAAGTCGGAACGTGTGCACTTTTAGGGTTAGCCGTCATGGTGAGTTGGGGGTCAACCCGGGCTCGGTCAACTTGTTCGACCTTGGGAGTTTGAGACCCACGAGCTTGTGTCTGTGAGGGACCAGGTAGGAACCTATCTCTCACAAGGTGAAGCTGTGTGTGCTGAGAGGGAGGACAAAGTGGTTGACCCTCATCTGCTCGAGCTGACGTGGAACTGACGCTGCCCCCGAGCTGTGGGATGCATGACACACGTAGGGTTTGGACCAAGAAGGTCTAGCCTTAAACATGAGTTTGAGGCAGCATGAAAGTCACCCCGAGGTGTGACTTGAGTAGATGGACCACGAGCCTTTAGATGTGTGCGTGGGGTGGAGACTTTAGGATCTCTGCCTCTGCGTTTCGAGCCTCCAGGTGTAGAGGTTTGGGCTACTAAAGGATTTTGGGAGGTACACTTGCGGTAACCCTCAGAAGCGACGGCAACTTGCTTGCCTTTTTCAAGAGTGGACAAGGCAGCCTTCCAGCATACGTCAACAATATGACTAGCAAGGGACTTGCCAATAGCAGGGTGCATGTTGTGTGGGGCAGCAGATGTGCTACCAATGTAAGGGGCCTTGGTGGAGGGTCCACCAGAGCAAGGAAGCGGGGAGTCAATGACTTTTAAGTCCCTTCTCGCACCAACCCAGGAAAGAACCTGGGAGCCGGACTGTGAGTCCCGACTCAGAATGAGTGTAGGGAAGGAAGCTTGAGCAGTTTGCTTCCCTGAAACAGCCACGAGTACGGGGATAAGAAAGTCCCCGACTCGAATGAATGGGTTGAAAAACCCAGATGCCACAAAAAATAATGCAGAAGGTAAAAGGATATACTGATCAAACAAGAGTGAACTGACGAAGGGTAAGTCCCCAGTGGAGTCGTCAAACTGGTTAGATACCTCGATCTTGCCTCCCTAGATCTAGGTGATTGGGTGACATGTGTCTCAGGTTCGAAAGACCGGGGACCTGAGATCGCTCTCTCGGGAACCTTGCTCAAGAACAAGGGTAGGTATCCAACTAGTGACATAGAAATTTTGGATGTGTGGTGGGGACCAACCGCACCTGGGTCTGTGACTTACTCGAGCTAACTCACGTGGGTGCCCCCTTAAATCATGACGGAAAGCTCCCCAGTTGCTTCAGCTGGTTCGGAATCACCTCCCTTGACCTGTAATCTCCTTGTTTTCTGCACAACACTATTATGGTTAATTTGCAAGGCAAGTGGGTCAAAGGACCTACCCTTGTCTTAAGGCAATGGACATTCATGTGGCTAAGAATGTGAGAAGTTAGGGTGATGAAGTGGAAGATTTGGATGAAAGGAGAAAAGAAGAGGGTACGCGACAAGGGGACGAGACTAGCATGATAGTTGGACTAGTGTAATGACCGACCCGGAGTGGTAGCAAGATGAGCACGATACTTTGGACCGATGCGATAACAATGTTACTCGAAACCAAGGTCGATATGACTGTCCTAATTTGGTGTGACAACAAGATGGCCATAGTACTCAGGACCAGCATGATGACAATACTGCTCGACAGCCAGACCGTTATGGCAACACTAGGCTGAGTCCACGCTCGATCAAGTGAGAAGAGAATGAAGAGAATGCACGAGACAGTGAAGAAATGGGATCCCGATGGCACTAAGTGTCACCACCCATAACCATGGAGTAGTACTGTCACGGCCCTTGGACGGCGCTAGGCATTACTGCTCACTATTAGATGGCAAGCGGTGAACTACGGGTGGTGCTAGGCTTCGCTGTGGGGCAACACGAGAAGGCAGCACACACCTGTGTGGGTGGCGATAGCCTCTTGTGAAGCGCGCGGTGACAGCCATTTGTGAGGTGCGCGGCGACATTTCTTGCCAAGGCACACAACAATAGGCGTGGGACGCAAGAGGAACCTACGGACAGTGATGGGTACCAAGCACACGAAAGAGACTTGCGGACGGTGATAGGCACCAAACGTGCAAAGGAAGCTCTCGGACGGCGATAGGCAATGGGCACGCGAACGGCGATAGGCACCGAGAGCACCAAGGAAGCTCGCAGACGATGATAGGCACCGAGCGTAAGAAGGAAGTTTGCGGACGGTGATAGGCACCAAGCGAATAAAGGAAGCTTGTGGACGGCGATAGGCACTGAGCACATGAAGAAAGCTCGTGGACGGCGATAGGTGTTGCTGCAACCTCTCACAGGTGGTGATAGGCATCGCCGTCTGTAATAGGCGAACAACAGGGAGAGACCCCTGCTGGCAACAATAAGTTTCATCATCTATGTTATTCAATGAGGCATCGAGGATACATCTACAGACGGCGATGAGCAACGCCGTCTGCAAGCCTCGCTGAGAGATAGAGATGAACTAACACTAGGGGGACAGGAGCTCGCGCATGGCGCTGCCATCGTCATGCGCGGCCTGTGAAACCACAGGATGGGGAAAAAGAAAAGAAAGAGGCATGTACGACACTGCCACTGTTGTGCATGGCCTCTGAGGGAGGCTCAGACGAAGAAGAAGAAGAAGAGAGAGAAGATTTACCTTGAGCCTAAGGGTAGCGTTCCAAAAGGATTTCTCTCCTTACTCTCTCTTCGAACGTGACCCAACAATGAGAAAGAAAGGGAATTCTATTCAATAAAAATTCTCTTTTGTGAAGGGCTTCTAGCCTTTGCGTACAATGATGATATGTGGTATATATAGAATTGTGCTCAAACATAGGTGGATTGATCAAAACTAAACCTAATTGCTAGAAATTAAGAATTAACTGAATTCAAAAAAATTAGAAAATATGGTATTATGACAGATTTACCCCTTCCTATCAATTTGTGGAATTCCAAAACAGTCTTTGTGCTGCTCTAGAAGTTGCGTGATCTTTCATGGATGATCCGGTATTCTGATGCCCGTTTGATAGAAAGATGATTGTTTTCTTGTAGGGCTCGGCATGGCGATCGATTTGATACCAACTTCGATCCATGGATTGTATTTTTGGGGCAAGATCATGTGTCTTGAAATTTGGATGAATGTTGAAACTTTGAATCGATAGTGTGCTCGTTCCTTGATTTTTTTTTCCTGTGATTTCTTTGCTGGATCACACTGAGCATGATGTCACGATCAAGGGCCAACAAACGTAGCTCGATTTCATCCTCGAACTAAGATTTTGCAACTTTGGAGTTTTGGTCGGAATATGGAATTCTGACAACAAAATTAGCAGCCACTTCATTAGCTTCGTGTGTGGAATCTGACCTTTCATCATGTACGGGGTTCGGACTAGAGATAGCCTTAGACCTTGTGCACACGATGGAATTGGTTTCACATCGATTGAGCTAGCGAGCGGCCTGATTTATGACACTGCTGATTTTTCTGCAACTTTCTCACAGATCAGCAATATCTTTCAAGCTTTTCTTCCCGCTCAGGCGTCGTCGGAGGGCGTGCTACATATCAAAACGCTCGTCTCGACGAGACAAACATGCTCCATCAAGTTTGAGCATGATCCAGTCTCAGATGAGAGAGATATAAGCTTCAAAAGTCACTGTTCGTGACTGTCTGTTTAATGGAGTTGAGTTGCAGGGTGGCCGCACGGGAATAGCGGGCGACTCCTCCTATTTCGCTCTTTTGCCAATAACTTCTTCTTGGAATGCCTGTTTAAGCTAAAATTTGACCCTTGGGGGTTTTCAATTGTGTCGGATCTAATGGCAATGGTCCCACAGTAATTTGACACATCAAAAATATAGTTCTAGTTAAAGGGGTCCATTTCAACATGTTCGAGGTAGATTCTGCCAGAACTGTTTCTAGCCTTCATTGCCTTAGGCATGTCAGAATGTGACGAAACTTACCATAAAGATTTTGAGAGTCCATATGAAGATCTTAACCAGTTTTGGGGCTATTCTAAGAATGTCAAAATTTTCACTGTTTGTTAGGCTTTATTGACCAAGGACCAAGGTGTTGAAAAACGTCTTCAAATAGTCACACTCAAAATCGATCAATGATTTCATTGATCTTCACCCTAGACTCTTCAGAAACAGCCTCAACACCCTGAGCACACTCCCACAGTTCAGCCATCATTCAAGGCTCTTGTTCCATGGAACTGGTCTCTGACTCAATAGTGCGAATGAGCTCTGTTAAATCCTCAGCCAAAGATGCTTTCAGGGCCTTCCTCTTAGTCATCTCCCGCTCAAGATCATTGAATTCGCCCCTCAATATTGGTATCTCCACCCTTATGGCTATCATCCTTTTAAAACAAGCCTTTCCCTCTGTCTCGAGATCGAGTTGATGAGCGGTCACGACAGTCTTCTTTTGTGTGCTGGAGTCCACTTCCTCACAACAACGCGCGGTCGGTGCTTCCAAGGAAGCTAGCTTGCTGGTTTCTGCCTCATGTTGCAACCTTTCCAATCTCCAGCTCTCTAACTCGTTTAAAGTAGCATCAAAACGAGAAAGGACTTCTTATGCGTTCCCCATAACAGTGGTTGCAAGGGAAAACTCCCTGAGTTTGGTCAATGCCTCGCCTAGCTCGACGAAAGGCTTCTGCTTTAATCGCTGAAGACCTGTACAGAGCATGTCCTCAAGCATGTCAGACGCCCCGCTGAAATTAGGCCTGGATGGGCTCAATCCAGAAGGTGGGCCCACCATGACTAAGGTGGCCTCGACTGCAGAAGCTGAAGATGAGGGGACAATGGCCACAGCTATCGTCGTGACCAGGGGAGAAACTTCAAAACCCAGGTCACCAAGTTCTGACAACTCAAGAACCAGGGCCTCTATCAACTCATTAGGAGCACCTGCCTCAGATTGCTCAAGACTCCCATCAGTACTAGCCTTCTCTCCCTGAGCAATGCTGGGGCCTTCATCCCTCACTCCACCATCCATATCATCAAGAGCAATTGCCATAGGTTGTTCTGACCTTTCATCATGTTCCTCTTCTTGAGAAGCATTGAGGTCTTCATTGCCCACATCCCCGTCCCTGTTATAAAAAACAATCATTCCAGGTTGCTCAATAGGGATGGGTTCCTCTTCTCTAATTGAGCTCGGGCCCTCATCACCTGCAATTGCTTCATATTGCTCGGATGTCTCCTCTACCCTAAGCTCTTCTCTCGGAGCAGTAGTGAGGCCTTCATTAGCAGCCTCACTAGCAATCGAGCTCTCCTCAGTCATTGATAAAGGACTCCTTACGCTCCTTAGTAAGGAAAATGGAGCTAAAGCTGGCTCTTCCACCGACCTCAGGGACAAAGCACCAGCCACATGAGAAGGAGACACAACAACAATCTCCTCACTAGAAGAGCTTATCTCTTGGACCAAAGGCGTACTAGCAGAGGCAGAAGCACCTATAGTAGCAGCAAGCACATCATGAACTTCAAGAGAAGCAGAAGTACCAGCCCTTGGTTGAGTCCTTGACTGTGATTGAGCTGGCCTAGCGCTCTTTCGCCTTAAAGGAGACGAGGTTGTCGAGCACGCAGGTTTTTCCTTTTCTTCTTTCCATCACCCGTAGGTACAGGCCCTTTTGAAGTCCCGCCAAGCTTGAGCCCTGGAGCACTATGAGGACCACTCTCGATCAGGGCATTCATATCTTGCATTGGTCGCCCCTCCATTGCAGGAACCTTTCAACCCTCGCTCCACTCAAAGATAGAGCAGAGGCCATCAAAAACACTTCATGTCTTCTCCCTTAAGTCAAGAATTTGAGGAGAGGCCTCGTCTGCTACTATCTCTCGGGGCACCCCGAGCTGTTCCCAATCCTTGGGGTTTTCCAATTCGAACAGCTCCCTAAAAGTAGGAGGTTCAAAACGTATCCCTTGCTTAATGTCTTGTCGCCCGCTGTTGTTCACCTCCTTCAAAGTATGGTTGGCCTCCCAGTAACAACGATTGGTGGTCCTTCACCACTGCCAATATGCCTCGGTAGTACGACCCACTATGTCAAAGGGGGGGAACCACGAATTTGTTCACCTCGGTGAACTCCAAGCAAGTTGCCCAAGCAGTGCGGATATGGACAGGCTTCCATGACTCACGAAGAGTCCCCAACACCTCCTTAGGCTTATGAGCATTACCTCGTCCATGACGCTTCTCGAACAAAATTGAGAAGGGACACCCCTGGTCGAGTCCATGTTGCCGTGCAAAGCGATGGGGGTAGTACCTTTCAAGCTTGGCACCGTGAGCAGTGCTGTAAGGCAAGATACCGCCTCTCACTCTCAAAAGAAACATAAGCTCAAGGACTCCTATGGAGGCACCATCAAGGTTCTTGCCCAGCTCATCAATGAAGGCACGATCGGTATAACCCCCAATGGGGAACGGTCGGTGGCGCATGAAGAAGGAGTCGTCATGATCAGGAGTCGTCGCCAAACAAACGGCCTATAATTTTCACAAGCTGGGGGCACATAGTCTTCTCCAGGACATCATCCTTAGTATACATGCCCAGGAAATATGCCGTGAGCCATCCAAATACATAATGAGCCGGGAAGGGTGTCTTAAAGTACCCCGACTGAGCTTCACTGGTTTGGCCTGTGCCCTTAAGAGGTTTCCCTCTAGATATTTCTCCCAACTGATGGAAAATACTGCACAAGACTAACTGTGCAGGAGCATATTGATGCCTACCTGCCATATGATAGGCCACAAAAAAACAGCCAAGACGAATTATGTCCTGCCCACCTAGTAGCGCGAACTTGCAAAGGAACAAGACCAGATAGGCAGCAAGATAAATGCAGTCATCCACTGACTTGCGCACATAGATAGGAGGAGTAGCTTCCAATATCTCCTTACCCTTCCCGCCCATAATTGAGTAGGCCGGCTCCGCAACATTAAGCTGCTCCCTAAAGAAATATTTTACTCATTGGGAAAAGGTTACAGGGCCGTCACCAGATTGTGATTGCAAAAACTGATATGCTTCAAATATCTCCCTAATATGAGAAGGAGGCGCTTCACGTCCCAGGGATGCTCCACAAAAAATGATTGAGTTTGTTGAGACGAACTCATCTTACATAGCCCCTGTCAATGGCAAGCCACCCACAAAGTGCAGGTCCAGCAAAGAAATCCCTGCTTCGCCATAACTGAAGACCCACGTATTGCTAATGTGACTCCAGGTCTCTAATAGTGCCTTTATTGTGTTGGGACATCGATCAAAGTAACCTGCTGAGCATTGAACCGTTGCCACCAAGGAAGAGACTTTCAAAATCCTCACATACGACTGCAGCACCATCAAAGTCCAAGGGGTGTATCATGGCAAGAATTGATGCTCCCCTTGCATCTGAAGCCCCGCAAAAGACCATACCAATCCCTGGGTCTTCAGCATTATTTTCCCAAGGGTGGGCAAATTCTTGCCTAAGGCTATTCCCCTGTGCAAGAAATAGAAGAGAGGGACCTCATCCTCTTTTACGCAAGGATTCCCATCAGCATCTTCACGGACACAAAAACATGCAGACTCACTAGCATAAGTAATGCTAAGAGGCCACTGTGGCTCTCACGAAGTCGGTACAAACTAGATTGGGTCTCCCCTGACCAAATTGGCTCCTGTGAAAAGGCCAGTCCTGAGTTCTCTAGCCTTGGGCAAATTCTTCCCTGAAATCCCTAACATTCTACAAAATCTTCTAGTCACTGCGCGTGAACTCTTCTATGCAGGCTCAAGCCGTCGTGCGTGTATTTCATCCGCCACACATGAATTCTGTTATGCTCTTTCAAGCCGTCGTGCGTGTATTTTTAGTCCTTGTGCATGAACTCTGTTATGCACGTTCAAAGCCACCGTGCGTGTATTTTTTTAACCGTCGTGTGTGAACTCTGCTATGCCCCTTCGAGCCTCCATGCGTGTACTTTGCCAAGCCAACAGCCGTGCGTGTCACTGTCGCACACGCCACACCTCAAGGCTAGTCGCACATGTAAAAAACCTCACATGTGTGATTCTTGCCAGCGCCATCTTTTCGGCTGCCGTGCGTGACACCTCACAACATGCCTGAAACTTTACACATGCGAATGAGTAACCGTCTCGGGGTCACGCCTCTTCATCTTCCCTGAGAGCGCCTTATCGAAAAACTGCTGGTATTCGTCGCATAGGCCCTAGAAACCTTTAAAATTGTCGAAAAACCCTCACCGACGCTCATTGGAAACTCGCCAGGAAACCACCGATGGTCACCACAAAGCTCCATCCCTTTTCTAATGTTGCAGGCTCCCTATTGAAGAACTTCCTTCGCCAAAAAATCCACCGATGCACACAGTCGCCGGAATTCTTTCTACCACATCCACTGGAACATTCACGCTCCTCACCGAAAAAGCCTCTCGCCCACTGCTAAAACCCTTAGCATTTTACCTCCTTGTAAAATGGTAAAAGGGTTTTACCCCCTTTTATTCCCTCTTAAAATAAAAATGACACATAAGCTCAAGAAAACTTGAGTGTCATTTTGAGAAAAGCCAGAGTGTATTTTCGGGAAGCGGACATATTGAAGAAACCAAGTGACAATGGACTAAGCCAAATCGGGCCAGCACGAGTCTAAGCCCGGGATGCACCTGTCCAGCCGCCATGTGTGATTGTCTCTATGATTAACGACCGCGAGTGTTTTGTCTCCCCCATGTAACCGTCGTGCGTGTTCACAACACCGTGAAGCCATCGTGAATGTTCAGAGCATCACGTAGCCGTCGTGAGTGTTCAGAGCATCACGTAGCTGCCGTGAGTGCTCACAACACCCCTTAGCCGTCGTGAGTGCTCATGCCATCAAGAAGTCGTTCTGTGTGTTCACCTTTAACTGTCGTTCGTGAATTCATACACATCAGGCTGCCGCACATACTCACGTAACTCGCCGCAAGTGTGTTCCCATGTTGCCACCAGCCTTGATGCCTCTGCACCCATGCCCTTTACGTGTGCCTTCGTGAATGCCTTCCCTAGCCGGACTGTTTGTGTGTGTATCAGCAAGGTTCAATCCTAAGCACCTGGCCATCCCAATTGGTGCCATATTCATCCCCTAATCTTTTATCCTCAGGGTGTCATACCCAATTCCTAATCCCCAGTGAGTCCATTTCCACCTACCATCCCTCACTGAGCTACTATCAACATCTGAACTCACTACCCATAAATGGTCTTGGCCATTTCATCCCCATTGAGTTGGACCACCATCCATAGGCCCATTCCCCATGAAACCTCATCCACTTCACATCTCCCAGTGAGTCTACCCCTCGTTGGCAACTCACATACATGCCAACTCATCATGATCCAGCATTATGACCCTAAACTATAGTGCACGTCCTGACCGTATGATGTTAAACTGTTTCACGCAACGGTCCAGCTGTATGACCTTAAACTATAGTGCAGGTCCTTACCGCATGACTTTAAAATGCTTTACACAAAGGTCCAGCTATATGACTCAAAACTATAATGCACGTCTTGGCCGCATGACATTGATGTGCTTCACATAATGGTCCAATTGTATGACCCTAAACTATTGTGCATGTCCTAGCCGCATGATGATAAACTGCTTCGCACAATGATCCAACTATATGACTATAAACTATAGTGCACGTTCTGACTGCATGATGCTAAATTGCTTTGCCCAGGTCCTTGTGGCATGATCTTAAACACGCCTCCATACATAGTTCTTACCACCTTCATTTCCTCCCCAGCGAGTCCATCTACCCTTTATGAACTTGCTACATTCCCCAGTGAGTCGAACCCACGCTCACGAAACCACGGTGAGCCATTTCACCATCCATACTTACCGTCAGCTAGTGGGTCAACATTATCCACCTTTCATAGATACACAATCCACCATTCACAGACAGTCTTGTGCCATCTCCCCCAAGTGAGTCAAACCACCACCATACTCACCATGTGGCCTCCACTGATTGTCATCCATTTTCGTCACAGTCTAGCTATATGACCTTAAAATATAGTGCATGTCCTGGTCGCATGATATTAAACTACTTTGCTTAGGTCTCAGAGGCATGACCTTAAACACGCCCCCACAAGAATAAAAAAAACAGACATGGTGTAAACCCAAAAGGGGAATGCCATGAGTAAAAATGACGGACGGACATGGTCATGAAACCATGAGTAAGAGAGTTTCGTGAATAAAAATTGGGCACAGTGAAAACACGAAAGGGCACCGTGAGTAAAAATGGAAAGAAGGTAGACATGGCTGTCAGGTCATGGGTAAAATAGCCTAATAAAAAGGAGGTTGGTGAAAATCGTCTTTACGGCACCACTTCCCTCAGTCCAAGCGAAAACCCGAAAGGGTGCTTGGACCAATAAGCAAGTTGATGCAGCGTCCGCCACCATATACCGCTTCAATCAGCATTTCAAAAAAATTCTTGGTAGCAGGATATGTTGTTATCAATACCCAAAAACAAGATCATTCACAGGCAAGAAACTGTCAAGTCAGGTCAATACCTGCCCACAGCAACCAGGATGAAGTCAACCCAAGCCGCCTCACCAAAATCCCTCCTTGACTGACCCAGAAATTTGGGATAGCCGACAAAAAGCACTCGACTGAGCTCGACGGGATGGGGCCCATAAAGGTACCGTGCTTGTTAAAGCGAACCTGGTGCAGCATTAAACAAAGCCGCAAAAAGTCCGACTAGGGTGAAGACTCTAAAAGCATCTTGTACATCCAATGAGGTGTAGACTCTAAAATCATCCCTCAAGTCTTCACGCCTGGGTCCACAACAAGGTCCCCAGTCATCTTAGCACCTTGGTAACCCCTCCGAGAAGCAAATTCGCATGAGTATCCCCGGTGCGAATAAGGAGAGAGCAGTTCACAACCTAGGTCCGTAGGTCCCAAATGCCTGTGGACTACGGAAACCGTAGATCAATAAGCGTAAATCCAGAAGTGAAATTTACGTCAATCTCATAATGGCCCAATAAGGTTCAAGATCGTTCCTAAGAGTCTCCTAAGAACACCTACCAAGTTTCGTCGCAATCCGATGAGTTTTAGGCAGTGCAGATGTCAAAACAGTTTCGAGAATTGTTACCTCTATCATGAGGAAAATGCACACTAAACTACAACACCATTATCAGAGCGTCAAATGGTCTCCAGACTATCGCCATTAGATTCTGAACGTTCGAAAACCCTTGGGTACCAATTTTCAACGTATTTCGACACTTCCGAAACAAGGTATGGCTACATTACCCAAAATAGCTAGGTCGTACACTATTACGGTGCACCCTTGGTGAACAAGTTGGAAACTATGCCTCAAAATTTTGGGGGCAAGCTTTTCATAGTCATATCTCCCTTATCCTGAGTCAGATCGAACCCAAATTTTAGGAGCATGTTCGTCTCGTCGACCTGATCACTTTGATATGCGGCACGCACGATAAAAGTTCTTCCGAAAAATTTCAAAAATAGCCGGAAATTTCCAGTAACACGTCTCCTCGATCAAATGCCCACATCCGCGTGTCGGATCGACCTCAAATCAGACCCATTACGAGCACGAGGTCAGGGGCTTCATCTGAGCCAAACCCTGCATGTGATGGATGGTCATATTCGACACACAATGAGTCCGAAGTTGCTGTAATTCCAGCCACCGAAATCCAAACTCTAGCCAAAGTTTCCCTATTTGGAAAATGGTCGTCTAAGCACCTGAGTCGTTCTTTTTGCAAAACGATTGTGGCAACATGTTCGACACGCTACAATGAAGAAATTGGTGTAAAACATTGAGACATGGGATAAATCTTAAATCTAAGATTGCACGTTTTCTCATGTTTTTGGCCACGTCATGATCATGGCCCTAGAGTCCAATCCATGGTTTGAAAAGGGTATCAAAACGATTGTCTTCCTGCGCCAATTGAAAAAAGGATAATCTTTTGACCAGATAAAGACCAGAAGGACCCCGACGGATCTCGAATGATCGTGAAGATTGCATGGCCATTGCAGGGACGTGTTTGAAATTTCACAGATTATTGGTGCAGGGGCAAAATCATCATTTTTCCCCTAGTTTCTTAAATTTTTTTTAAATTTATTTAATTGTTAATTTCCATCAATTAGGTTAAGTTTTGATCATCCACCCATGTTTGGGCTCCACTTCTATATAAGAATGTATCATCTACATGTAAAGGACTCTTTTATCAATAAAAAAATCCCTTTTTCTCGAAGTTTGAGATCACGTCTTGGAGAAAGAGAGGAGAGAAAACTTGGATGGGTACCCTTAAGTAACTTTCTCTCTCCTCTCTCTTCTTTTTCTCTCTTATTTTTCTCTTCCTGCTCTCTCCTTCTCTCTTTTTCTCTCTCCTCTTTCCCCATTGCTTCTCTCTCTTTCTCTTTTCTTTCTCTCTCTTCTCTTTTTCTTTTCTATTTCTCTCTCTTTTTCTCTCTTCCCTTTCTTTCTCTTCTCTCTCTCTTCTCTTTCTCTCTCTTTCTCTCTTCACTTTCTCTCTTCTCTTTCTGTCTCTTCTCTTTCTCTTTCTTATTTCCTTTCTTACTCTCTTCTTTCCTTTCTCACTCTTCTTTTTTCTTCTTTCTTCCTCTTTTATTTCTTTTCTCTCTCCTCTTTCCTTTCCCCTTCTTCCTCTCTTCTTTCCTCTTTCTCCTCTCTTCTTTCCTTCCTCTCTCTTCTTCTTTCCTTTCTTTCTCTCTTCTTTATTCTCTCTCTGTCTCTCCCTCTTCACAAGGGTAACGATGTGGGCCTACCCTTTTTGGTGGGCCTCGTTGTGATTCCTGTAATCTCTCTGTCTCTCTCCTCTCAAAGGGGCAGTGAGGTGGGCCTACCCTTTTTAGCGGGCCTTTTTGTTATCCCTATATTATCTCTTCTCTTTTCTCTTTCTTTTCATCTCTCTCTGTTCACAAATGGCAGCAAGCCGCCATCTGTGTTCTTACTCTCTCTTCCCTCTTCACAAACGACAGCAAGCCGTTGTTTGTGTTCTTTCTCTCTCTTCTCTCTTCACAGACAGCAGCAAGTCACCGTCTGTGTTCATTCTCTCTCTTCCCTCTTCACAGATGCCAGCAAGCTGCCATTTGTATTCTTTCTCTATCTTCCCTCTTCACAGATGGCAGCAAGCCGTCGTCTGTGTTCTTTCTCTCCCTTCCCTCTTCACGGACGGCCGCAAGCTGTTGTTTATGCTCTTTCTCTCCCTTCCCTCTTCACAGATGGTAGTAAGTCATCATATTTGTTCTTTCTTTCTCTTCTCTCTTCACAGACGGCATCAAGCCGCCGCCTGTGTCTTTCTTTCCTTTTTTCTTCTCTCTCTACCTTCTTCTCTTTTTTTCTCTTCCATCTAATGTATTTTCTTTATCCAACCCTTTTATTCTCTCCCCCTTTAGTGTAAAACATTCATTGATAGTCCCTTGTTAAGGAGACATCGTAAGGCTGTCAAATCGGCATGGACTCCATCATAATATCTTTCCACTTTCTTTTGAGTATACACGCACGTGTGCGCTCATCCTATGACAAGGTGGGGTCTTCAAACCCATTTGTCTTGTATACTAATGTGTGTGTGTGACTGTAGGAAAGGAAGAAATATGTCAAAGAAGGCGATTTTGAACCAGTCATAAACCTGAGGGAGTATTCCAGCAGGATCTAAGAGGGCACCAACGTGAGTTAGCCTGAGTGCGTCACGGACCCGGTGAGGTAAGTCCCAACTCACACCTTAATTCCTCTCTCAACAAGGAAGCGGTCTTAGGTCCCGGTCCATCTCGAACCCGGAGCCAAGCCATTATCCCGACCTGAGGTCGAGATTGAGGCATCTAACCACTTTCAACCTCGAAATTCACATTATTCGGCCTCCGATTGTGCATAAAAATTATACGAAAATGTAGCCCTTCGCGATACGATCACAACAGATCCTTTTTTGTGATGATCGTGATATTGAGTTATGACTTCACAAAGTATGGGATGTTGTCTTGTATAAAATCTAAGTTTTCATGTATTCGAGCTCAACTTCTCTCTAAAAATTCTCTCATTTCGAGCCATGTTATGACATATGCCATATGTTCAAACGATAGGGTTACCGAGACCTAGCTTGTGTCCGAATTTGGGCTTGATTGGACTCAAAACGAGTAAGTTATGAACATTTAAAATTCATCTTGAAATAGGAAAACATATTTCCATAAATGGAAACTAGCTCACCGATAATGAATTGCAATAGTATAAAACCCGCCCTTTTATGGTAAGTTAGGCCCAGAATAGTCATGGAAAGTTTGTTTCAGCCTAAATTTGGTCCCTCGAGGTTTTTTGACATTCCGGATCTAATGGCGGTGGTTTCGTATTTTTTGAGACCCATAAAATAGAGTTGTAGTTATATGGTTCTTTTTTAGCATGATAAGAATTGGATTTAGGAACCAAGTTTCATCCTGATCATAACAAAACTTATCAAAATGTAACGAAACTTTGTGAGCTTCCTTCGAGCATCCCAAACTGCCATTTTCATGCATTTTTAAACCGTTTCAGTACTCCTTTAGAGGTTGACCAGTTTTAGGCTTATTTTTACAGTGGTCCCATCGTTTGGCGGTGTTTTGCGTACCGACGGGACTAGGTTGCTACTAACTCTCTTCTTATTTGTACTAAGGATACAAGTATGTCAAAAAATACGTATAGCAGAGGTCTGTGCATAGAGCTAACCCTTCTACAGATTTCGGTAGATAATTCTCCTAGGATATATTAATTATATGGTATTATCCCATGATATTTATTCCTTAATCTTGTCCTAACGTTTTCAGTAAATAAGTTAGGAAGTCCTGCTATAAACTTCTCTTTCTAATAGTCGGCTCTGGTATCTTCTCTAGTAAGCAACCTTGACCTAAACACATCTTTGTGCAATATATAATGGGACAAAGTGGGACATCTGAGTTCTGATACTTGGTCCTTAGTCTTATCAGACTGCAGAGCACTACTTCCTATAAAATGTAGCATAATAGTATATAGCAGCATGTTTAGTGCATCATCTTCATTTATCAGGTTCTCTTGTTTTACTCCTGGTGTTGGTTCAATGAATATGATTAGCATTTAGCACATGTTGTCTTGTTGTCTCATTTAAGATAAAATCCCACCAACATCTTGGTTGACTAGTAAATCCAGTTATTATAGCTTTAGCAATTGCTGAATCCCGATTACCATGGTTTTTAGAGGTCGTTGCGTACATAGTCATGTGTTTCATAAGGTTTATTATCTGATATTCTGACATTCCATCTATGTTCCATTCAACTATCGTTCTACCACATATTCAGCATTATTATTTCCTACGGCATCTTCCTCAAATTGGCGATCCACAGGGGAGGACCTAGGATAATATGCTTTAGTGGAGGCAATTGGGACTGGTTTAGTCCCATATGCCATCCTATTTACACTATGAAAAGCATTTCTTATTTTTGTAATTTCTATTTATTGCCTCTTTTGGAATTATTCTCATTTAAATTTAATCCAGACACCCTTTTTGTGAGTTCATGCTAGAATTCATCTGATCTAGGATTCAATTTAAAGGTTTTTGATCATTTTGGGGGTGGTCTAAATATTACAGCAGTTTTATTAGACTCTAGTTTTTCTATCTTTAAGGTGTTTTCCCCTTCTTTACTTGATCCTATTCGGGTTGTTGGGTTACCTAATGATCTAAGGTAAAGGTCTATATAATTATTTTGTTCTACTAGATGGTTTACACATTCTGTTGTGACTGGAACATCTAGCTTCTTAGATTCAAATTTATAAGGACATGCTTTAATTCCTTTACATCTAGTGATTCATCTGGTGGATGGATGGATTGTACTGCTACCCTCTCTATGGTAGTAAAAGATTGATATTCTTTGTTAAGAGTATTTAATTGTTTTTCAAATTCTGGGATTTTAATATTCCTTTGTTCACAATAATATTCCAACCATTTGAAAAAGCTTATGTTTTTTCTCTTTTCTTTCATCAAGTTGTAGTGTTGTTTATGGATTTCTCTTTTAGATTTTTCATCAAAATTTGTCATAAACCAACTTTTTATTGCCTTATTGTTTTTTGAGTGGAAATCATTAATAATGAGTTCTTTATTTATTCCAAATTCTTCTTTATTTATTCCAAATTCCTGGTTAAAGACTTTGGACCTGTTCTGGGGTAGTTATTACTCTTTCCAGAAAAATATTATTATGTTTTTTTTCATAATCAGTCTGGGCGTCTGAGGAATATGAAGCCCTAGCTGGTATTCAAGGGGGCACGTCTCATAAATTAATCATTGTTTGCCTTACAGGGTTAAATTGTATTTCTACTTCCCCATTCGAATATTCAATTATTTGTTTTACCTCTTTATTTTCAAGAGGCTGAGGAGGAATCTCCTCCTAAAGATTATACCTTTCAGGTAGTCTGGTTTCATTCCAAGAGATAGTCCTAGGAACTATCATATTAAATTTCATAATATTTGTCTGAAAAAAGACTGTATGTCCTTTTTCATCTATCCTTTTTGCATCAGGACAGATAGTTATCATGGCTTTATAACAAATCCTATATACAACAGCCAGTTTTTGTGAACCAATTTCTATCTTAAATCCTTGAGTTTTTTAAAACTTTCAGGATATTTCTATCAGTTAGTGAGACTAAAAAATTAGGGAAGCAATTAAAATATATTGGCCATCACTTAAAATTGACTCAACGATTCCTAATAAGGAATCTGCAAACCTTCTATGCTTGCAATCTCTTAGGCATAAGAAGACTGAATTGTTTAATCATGTTCTTACTAATGGTTTGATACCCACTTGTATCAATCCTATATGAATATAGTTATGTTTTTTCTTTATATGTTCGTTTAACATGTGTTTTGATAATAACTCGAATCTATTCTGAGACTCATTAACATGTATTATTTTTTCAACAATTTTTATAACATAATCGGTCTTAAAACTAAAAGTCCCTTTATGATATACATCTTTAGTTGGTACCTTTGGTATATTCCACTTATTTAATTGCTTTAAACTATTTTCGATAATTACTTCATTACTATTATTAACACGCAACAAATTAGAAAAGGATGATGATGATGAGGTACTACTAGAGGTATGAGACAAAGATATCAAAAAATTTGTCATTTAGAGAGTAACTAATTCTTAATTCAGCCTTATTATGAGTCAACAGGAAACAACCCTTACATTGCCTCTTTTGGGTCTTGCAAGGTTCTAGGCTCACTACGAATATATATATATATATATATAGAAAATACTACAAAATGCTTATAGGCGAAAATGAAAAGTGATTTCGTGTACCCTCATCACCATCCAAATTTCATGCCACGGTCACAATTGTCCTGTAGTGTTTCAATTCTTATTTTTTTTTTTTACTAATGGGAGTAGTCTGAAATTTGGAGCGTGTGTACATCATAATGAGGTGCACTTAATAAAAATATGAAAAAAATAATCCACAAAATATAAATTGACCA
>NW_006498403.1:1603668-1614058 GCF_000471905.2 Amborella trichopoda
GGGTTAACAAAAAAAACAAAAAACAAAAAATTACGAATCATGGAATTACAAAAAAAAGAAGAAGAAACATTTCGATCATGGATTACAAAAATCGAATAATGGATTACAAAAATTCTAATCATAGGGTTAACAAAAAAACAAAAAACAAAAAACAAAAAACAAAAAATTCAAATCAATGGATTACAAAAAAAAAAAACAATTCAATCATGGATTACAAAAAATTCGATCATGTATTACAAAAAATTCGATCATGGATTACAAAAAAAAAAAAAAAAAAAAAAAAAAAATTGTTCTTTACAGCGCCATCTTACATAAGTCATTTTAACACAAAAACCTACCTCTAAGTGAATAGATTACATCCAATTGAGTACATTTTCTGATAAACAACAATATAAGGAATCAAAACCCTAAATTTTGAACACATTATCATCAATAAATCAAATCAAATCGATTAAATTGAGCAAAAAAAAAAAACGCAGTTCTTTTCTTCACAAACAGTCACTGAATCTAAAAAATGAAGCTCAATTTGAATAAATCAGATCAAATTGAATACATCTAATTATAAACAACACTATAACGATTAAAAACGCTAGAAATCTAACACATTATTTCTAATATATCATGAACAAAAAATCGAAAAAAAAAAAAAAAAACAGCATAATTTTGTTTCCACAGACATCTCTGTGTTCATCTAAAAATTCATGCTGTAATTGACCAAATTACCTAAAATTGAATATATTAAATCATAATAGACACAATAAAGATTAAAAACCCTACAAATTGAACTCATTATCTTCAAAATATGTAGTGAAATTAATCATATGGCGGAAAAAAAAAAAAGACCCAAACTTCTTACCTGGTTTTATGAACCGGAGCCTTTAATCTCTAAATAACTATGTTTTTCTCAACGATTATCACAAATTCGTAACAGAAAGTTTTGATGAACAACTTTACGATCAAAATGCTTATAAATTTTGACAGATTCATGCCTTATTTAGCATGAAACACAAGGAAAGGAGGAAACCCTAAAAATGCAACTTTCGTGATCCAAAAACACAAAATTTCTCAACCATTTAAGCCGTGAAAAAGCTGAATAAAACTGTTTAAAGCCTGCATATTAGATCACATGCCAAAAAAAAAAGAAAAATGATCAAAAAATGACAAATTTTGAAGAATCCCATGAAGAACACTGTGCAGCCTGTATTCTTCACGGGACTCGCCGATTCCATAAAGTGAATCGGCGAGTCACTGTACAGAATCGCCCTATTCTCTCTAGAACCGGTCGATTCCCGGTTTTTTGAGCGATTTGAGACGCCTACTGTCAATTCCAGAGTCGAACCGGGCGAGTCCGGTTCGACTCGGCGTTTTTTTAAACACTGGCTAAAACAATAATGACAATATGATCTCTTTAAGTGGTACTTGTGAGAGTAATCCTAAAGTAGGGATGGCAATGGGCTGGGCTATTTTTGACCTAACCTGGCCCCATTCCCTACAAGGCTAGCCTTGAGAAAATTTCTCTTGACCAGTCACGGTTGAGCAAGCCAACACCAAATACAATAAAAATTCAACAAAAAAAATAGGAAAGAAGTGACCGACCTTGTTACAAATCGAGCTGAGCCCTTTCCTTTGAATGCATGGTTCGGAATTGGCCATGCTGTGGGGGGCGAGGAGCTATGACCCAAGCCCTTGTTAAGCCAACCGACCAATGAGGTTTGTATACAACTGAGGCTCTAAACAATCAAAGTAAAGCGCACCTTTAAATAGTGCCGTGAAATGTGGTTTCAACACTGAAAATCTTTGTGATAGCCTTAAAATATATTTTCATATCTAATTATAAACTTTAAAGCTTAAAAAACGGTTTTAATCTTGAAAATCTTGAAAATTAATGGTTAAAAAATGCGTTGCAAGTTGCACTATTTTCAAAACTCAAAATAAATTTTTTTATGCATCTTGAGGTTGAGATAATCAATTTGAGGATACTTGGACATCCAAAAAACCTCTTATCTGCATAAATTTTTGAGACAGGCTCTAATTTGATTGTTTGGAACCTCGCTTTGCTTAAACTTGTTCCAATTTAAAAATACCGGGCGGATGACGCATGCAGCCGGCGGCTTCGTTTATGTCCTTTCCAAAGTGTCGCTTTCTATGTGACTGTGTATATGCAAATGCGCCCGCGACAATCATTTATGATTTTCATAAAGGGTCACTCTGCAGATCGCGCACTCTCCCATCAATCACTCTTCTTCTCCCATTAATTTAGAAATAAGAGTAAGCTTATACGAAGTTTCCTTTCAGTGGATTTCAGGAGCGAGAAGCCCTTTAATTATGAAGCACCCCATACACATAGTGATTGACCCGGCAAACCATTGGAATTTGGTGGATGCATGTTGGAGAGAGAGCATTTCATATAACACTGTCAAAAAGCAATTGGGCTGACAATGGGCCAGGTGGCCGGACCAAGCCTTAACAGCCTGGTCCTTAAAAAATAGAGCTTGGGCATAAACTATGGCATGAGGGTTGGGCTAGGGTTAATGCTGGCCCAATTCAGCCTAGCCTAGACCTCTTTTTTTTCTTTTTTTTTTTTTTGCTTTTATTTATTTATTTATTTTTCCATTTGTTGTTGGTCTTGCCCGCTCGGCCCGACTTGTCCCTAATAGGCTAGGTCCGGTCCTATGTAAACAAGGGGGCCTATTCCCGCCCATACAAAGAAAATAATTAATTTCATTTTCTAATCAAATATATGCATGTAAATAGGTTGGTATCATCTGGGCAGGCTAAGAACTGGGATTGTACTCATGCGAAGAGATATATACGAGTATTTTTGGGAGGAATTAGTATTTTAGTTATTTAAAAATAGTATAGTGCTGTGTATTATAGTTGTATAAAAGTTTATTGTTTTAGTTTTGTTTAATTTGTATTCAAAATAGGCTTTTACATCTTATTGTCGCGATCTTTAAAAGGAAAAGTTTATATAAGGCATATATATTATAAAAGTAAGGGTTAGCTCGAAAACCCCTGCTAAAATGTGTGGACGCTGAAAACTCTCTAATTCAGACTTACTCATAAAAAAAAGAAAACTCTCCGATTAATCATATGGACCTAGAGATATATAGATATAAAGAAAAGGATTTCAAGTTCTTAAAATATATATCTTGTAGTACATTATTTGGATTTTTTAGTTTCAAAATTATCAAATATTTATAAATATGCTTAAAATGAAACATTTTTAGAGTTTTAAATTTCAGAATTAATAGTGGACATAAATTTTTAGCCCATCCTAGTGGTTTCCATAGGAAATGCATCTTCCGGCAAAGTTTAAAGACATGCTTTAATTTGATTATTTAAGTCAAAGCCTTAATAGACAGCACTTCTAGAATAAATGAGACAAGTTTACATAGAGTATTTATGATTCAATGGGTTTTTAGTTGTTTTTTTTTTCCCTTAGTGCTTTTTAGATATTAAAATTTATAATTGGTGTTATTTTGGTTTTTGGTTTTCTTTCAATATATTTGTGTCTTTCTCTTTGGTTGTAGAGAATTAAGGAGTAGAATTAACTTTAATTTATTGAAAAAGATGAATGGTTAAGATTGAATATTGATTAGGATTTCTAAAAAGATGAGACATGTGAATTTTTTTTTTTTGGGAGTTGCTATGGTAAAACCATTGATTACTTCCTTTACTGCAAGTTCTACAAAAATCATTTTTTTTTTTTTGCCCGTGGACTTAGTTAAATCTGTGGAGAAACACATAAGCTTGTGTTCTCCATTTTTCTTGCTGACTCACTTTTATGAGTGGATGTTGTTGTTAATAATGAGATACACGTCTCTTCTTAGGAAAATCGAAATTAACAATCATATTTTTGGACAAATGTTTCATGGACGAACCAACATATATATATTTTCTATAACTCAATGAATCTCTCATTCAAGTATCGAGTTGATAACATCTCTCTCTCCCCCTCAAATATTTGCTTTTTCGTTTGGAAAAGAATAGGCGATTCTCTGTTACTTTTTGTTTCTTACAGTTCTTGAATGTTGAACAAGTAAGAGGTGGCTTTCTCATCTATTTATTTAATCTCGAGGATTAGTTTACCTAAGATCCATGGCTGTATATAGATTTGTTTCAATAAGGGGGAAATGTTATCTTAAAACAGTGACATTAAGTTGTGCTTCTAAAAAAAAAAACAATATTTTCTTGTTATAAATTCACCCCCTTGAGTTCAGTTCTCTCAAGTTTTCTCCCCTTGAATTGAACATTTTTAAAAAATTCGTGACATTTTCCACACAGAGCATGGTAAGCCTTAATGCGAATCTTGCTTATTAAAAACTACAAGCCTTCAAAAAAAAAAAAAAAAAATTTGAGAGAAAATTCATATTGACTTAGAAAAGGGGGACTATGCGATGCTCCTTATAGAGCCATCTATTTTCTACTTTATGAAATTATTCTTTCTGTAATGTTTTTGAAAGTAGAGCAGGGGATTACCCCTGACATGATTCGTTGCACTAAAAGTATGCACATAGTTTTAAATTGATATTTACTTTTTATCAACCCATGCATCAATTGTTTGGCCAACTTTTACAAAAACCTTATGTCCCTTAAGTAATCAAAGAAATGCCAAATTTGGAATGGTTTGTCCTTAAAAAAAAATATTAGGAGATTCCAATGCACAGAGAAGCTCTAAACCCAATAGGTTGATTTTTTGGCAATTAAGTATGACAAATAAAGCATGAAATATACACTACAATAACGCAAAGATTTACGTGGTTCGCCCTAAGAGGGCTACATCCATAAATACGACAAACTGAAATCCACTATACTAATGAAAGTTATATCATAGATTTTGGAATATAAAGTTATATCTCTAACCTCGACAAACCCAGTTGAGCAAACCCTTTTAAGACACTCTCCTGAACGACACTACATGTCGTTTTTCATTTTCTTTACTTTTAGCAACTATTACCGACAATACCAGATAGATGCAAAAGCACTGCAAAACTGACTTTCTCTCTAACTAAAAGGGGAAACAACTCAAAATCTCTATGAGAACCAATTCTCTACAATAAATAAGCCTCTCAATCTTCAGAATCTAAAAGAGGCATCATCGCAATGTTTCTCTCTATAATAAATTCACTTCTCTCTAAAGGATAACTTGCATCTCATGCATAAGGGGCCTTGCCTCCCTCTTTCTCTAGAGGAAGTCACCTTTCCTATATAGTGACCCAAATAGGACATACATATGCTCTCCTCTTTCATTCTATATATATATATATATATAAGATTTTGAATCCACACTAAATAAGAGACTTCTTAAAGATACTACATATATCTCAAAACCAAGGGATATATCCAAGAATTTAATCTTTCTTTCTTTCTATTTTCTTTAGGAAACTTATCAATATCAATCTCAATCCCACATAAGATAGGATTTCCTTATGTGGGTGAGTTTGGATATCACTATATTCAACAATCTTCACTTTGATATTAAAATCTCCTGATTACCATACCAACATCCATTGGATAACTTTATAAATTATTCATCTTTTGTCATATAAATTTCTTCATCATTCTTGCTGAAACATAGTATTTGCCATTAAATTTCTCCACTTCGAACTGTGCATTTAAAATCATTCTGTCATATCATCAACCCCAAAACTAGGCTCTAATATCACTTGTTGTACACGGAAACTCTAAACCCAATGGGTTGATTATTGACAAATAAAGTATGAGAAATAAAGCATGAACTATACATCACAAGGGCACAAAGATTTACGTAGTTCACCCCAAGAGAGCTACATCCATGAGCATGATAAATAGAAATCCATTATACCAATAAAAGTTACATCATAAATTTTGGGACATAATGTTACCTCTATAACCTCGACAAAAACCCAGTGAAGCAAAACTTTTTATGGCACTCTCATGAATGATACCATAATGTCAATTTTCTTTCTCTTTACTTCTGGCAATCATTATCAACAACACCAGACAAATGCGATAGCAACAAGAAACTGACTTACTCTTTAACTAAAAAGGGAAACAACTAAAAATCCACTTCTCTACAAGAAACATCCTTATCAATTTTCAGAGTTTACAAGAGGCATCATCGAAATCTTTCTCTCCATAAGAAGCTCACTTATCTCTAACAGAGAACTTGCATCTCATGTACAGGAGGCGCTGCCCCCCTCTCTCTAGAGGAAACCACATTTCCCATATAGTAACCCAAATAGGGTATACATATTCTCCCCTATTTCATCCCATATATATAAGATTAGGAATCCACACTAAATAAAAGACTTCCTATAGATGTTATATATATTTCAAAACCAAAAGATATATCCAAGAGTTTTAATCTTTTTGGATTTCTATTTTCTTTAAGAAACTTATCAATATCAATCTCAATCCCACATAATATAGGATTTTCTTATGTGGGTGATTTTGGATATCACCATATCCAATATTTACATGATATCACTATATAGAAACTAATGATTTAGCATTGCTAAGTTAACTGTGATTTAGCATTACTAAAGTCAACTACTAACTATTTAAGCCCAAGCCCAATTCTTTTATAAAAAAAAGAAGAAAATAGATTGATCTTCAAGAAACAGGAATGTTACATATGTTGTTTCAAGACAATATTTGGCAACTACTGATCAAATTATCGTGCATAAAAGTTCTCCCAACAAATTTATCCTTTAGATACAATGAAATAAAAATATTAAAGAATGAAATAGAAAAATTAAAGACTTATCTTGCCTATTCATATTCTTGAGAATACCAAGATCTGTACAGCACAAATAGATTTTCTTTTAAGAGAGAATAAGAACAGATAAGCAACAAAAGTTTGAGGAGAGTGTTTCAAAACCGTAGTCTCATTTGTTCAGTCACTCTCATTGTGGAATGCCTAATGGGGTTGGGGCATTGGTGGTTAGGAGATAGATGCCTCAACATAATGTTCCACCCTCCATTCCCACTTTTAACATATCAATAAAAGGCAAAAATATCTCAAAACCATATTTTTAATGTGAGATTCAAGTGCCAAATATATAAAGAGGAAGAGTGCCTTTTCATTTGCTCCTATGATTGTCTATTACTTCAAAATATTTTCTTAAATTTGGCTTTTGGTTAGCTTATTAGCCAACACAATGGTTAAAACGAATAACAACAGTGAAACAACACTTAAACATGATAGTCTCACGACCAAAGAGCACTTCAACTTTTGCTGTCAAAAACACTATCAAAACTTCTCACTTTATTCGTGCAACCAAACAATGCATTAGCCCTACTTAGGGGCTAGGGGTGATTGGCAGAATTGCAATAATCTTTGTATCCAAACGACACATTAGTTAATGCTAATCTATTATGAAATCGCCATGGAATCACACAAACTCCACACCTACTGCTGTCGGACTTACTTCCACAAGAGTAGCTGATTGTAGCAGAATATATGTAAGCCACGAACCCGAACTACACCTTTGTATGAGTTAAGGGTGATTCATCACCGATGCAAGTGTGCAAAGTATGCCTCAAGTGCCTGTGTGCCATGTACATGCACATGCACATGGATTACATGCGAAAGGAAAATTTAAAAATATTGGGATGAATCTCAAATAATCATTTCATGCTCAATTCTCTATTCTCCAACCACCCTAAGGGCGATGGCAGGGAAGCTATCACATAACCTAATGAGTAAAGTAGTGATGGCTTTTTAAATATATGTTTTGACAAAGACCCTGGGAGTAAAACAATAGATGTTTCTTTCAAGGGAAGCTTCCTATACACCACTAAGTTATAATTTAAATACGGCACTCTATCCTAGCCCTAATGATCAGAATGGATGGTTGGGTATGAACATAAAGTTTGATGTGTGTCATCATCTCATGGGGGCACACACCTAATAAATATTTAAAAAATATTTTTTAAAAATAAAATACCCAAATCACCCCTAAAAATTTAAAGGGTATTTTGGTTATTTTATTTTATCAAAAACAGTTTTTCATATTTTTGTAGGTGCAAACTTAATAGAAGATTGGATGCTCTAAATTTGGTGTTAATATTATTTTAAAAATAAAAAATGAAATAGTGCTAGGCATAACATTGTGATTGGGGTTATCTCTCTCAACCATCCATTCAGAATGAACGGCTGGAAAATGGACGACATATATATAAATTCTCCATACCTAGTGGTGTTCTGAAAACATTCCCTTTTTTAAAAAGCATGTCTAAGAGGAGAAGCAGATGACCTTTTAAATGTATGTATAACAATGAAAATTTAGGTAAAATGCTTGTATAAAATAAAGCCCCAAAATCGATCCCAGTTTTAAAACATGTGTAAATGATGCCGGCTAGCAGTTTCCAAGCGACCAATCATTCATTCAAATTCCAGTTATAATCAGTCGCTATTGCCTTGGTCTTCTTACCTTATTGAGTTACAATAACTCACTTCTGGGAAATGGTTAATTAAATTTTTTGTGGGGATGCATGCCATTGTCAGATTTGACTCTTCCCCCACCATTGGAAGAAAAAGTAGACAAAAAGGATAATAAAGCTTCTGCAGATTTTCTTGAATAGTCATCCATCATTGGCCTGGAAGTTAGTAGCAGTTCGGTCTTCATGAGCCCTATGTAGGAGCAATATACGTCACAACCTTATACTACATAAATAAGGCGCACCTTAAAAATCCGTAAACAAGTGTGTTTTAAAGTTGAAAACCTTTCAATGGATTATCTCGACCTTAAAAAGGGGACTTTGAAGTTTTGAAGTCCTAAAATGAGTACATCTTATACCAAATTTTTTTGCAGTTTTTGAAATTTAAATTTTTATAATTAGGATTGACTATAATTTTCAAGTTACTGTAAAGTTCGTGACACCATAATTACATGTTTTGCAAAATTTAGAGGTGTCCCTTACTTATATAATATAAAGTGGGCACTTATACAAACCGCGTTCCTACGGTTAACATGCCCAACAAATAAAAAAGAAGAAATACAAATGGTGTAAGTGGCTGAGTTACTAGTGTTAGTACAAACTATAAACAATGGAGGGAGATGGGTGGTAAACTGATGAGATCAAGAAAGGAAAATTTGCGCAATGAAAGAGATCTCCCACGACACTGACTTGTAGAAAGTGACGAGGCTTTCATTGTTTTTATTTTTTATTTTATTTTATTTTCTCTTTTTAATAAATCGTTAAGTGATAAAAACTCTTGCCTAGGTTCATAGAAGTATGTTAAAATATAATTGATTTATGAGCAAATTACGTACACACATTTTTGGAAGAGGTCAATTACCAAATGGGCAGTCATTTGCTTGAAATTATAAGTACCTCCTGTGCAGTATTTTTTTTTCTAAGTTTCGTTTTTTTCCAGCAATTCAAATACTAAACAGGAGGATAGCTAATTTTAAAAGTAAAAGAGCAATCCGACATTTCAAATACCAGACGGAGATTTAGTTGTTTGTTATCCAGTGTTCTTCCATACATCTCTCTTTTCGAAGTGTAAATCCAGTGGGGAAAATCAAATCGAAGTCTCTCTATAATAAAAGTTTGACTCTCTAACCAAAATAAATCTCTCTCTATATATATATAACCAAATTACCCCCCTTTTCTCTCTCCTGCATCTTCACCTATGAAGAAGATGCCATTGAAGTCGATGTTGGCCTGAAGCAACAGCTTCTCTTCCAAGCCATCTCAACGCCTCACAGCAGTCATCAGTCATTGCCAGTCATTGCCCTGAGTCGGTGCTCTAGTGCTTGTCTTATACGCATCGACAAGACCGCTGCCCCGGCCCAGAGCCGAGAATAGAACTGCATGTACATGTACTAGTCGGGCTGGCTTACGTAGAAGCCGCCTCCATGGAAGTGGAGAGAAAGATAGAGAGTGAGACTTGCCCGTGTTTAGAACACCGGACAATAAACAACTAAATCCCTATATGGTATTTGAAATGTCGAACAACTCTGGACTTTTAAAATTAGCCCTACCTCTGTCCGTTGTTGGACAAGAGAGCAACTTAGTAAAAAAACACCGTTTAAGGGGAGGGTGGTGCTCGTAATTTCAAGAAAATGAATGCCCATTTGGTAATCGACCCCCTCAAAAAGTGTTCTTATGTAATTTGCTCTTGATTTATTTCAACTTAAAAAAGTGTGAGAATCAAACTATGAACTAATATTATCAAATTCGCTTCGCTTCGGCCAAAAACACCGAACCCTTCGGATTTTAAGTATAAACTAAGGCAAAGAGATGTGTGGTGCTGCCGCTTCGGTCAGATTCGGACCGCTTTGGACTGCTTCATTCCACTTCGGCAGAAGATTCGAGCTGCTTCGGTCAGATTCGAGCCGCTTTGGATTGCTTCGTTTTGCTTCGGCAGAAGATTCGGGCTGTTTCGATCAAACAA
>NW_006498403.1:1614917-1641110 GCF_000471905.2 Amborella trichopoda
CTTCTTACTCTCGAATCGGTCGAAGCACCGAATTGCTTCATTTTTCTCACCAAAGCAAAAAAGACTCCAAGCGAAAATGACAACATTGCTCTATAAATCATGTTATGACATGCCACTTTCATCGTCTCCACTAAAATAAAAATGATTATACTTTGCTACACCTTCCAATCTACATTTTTCCGTATTGGAAAATGTCTTAATTGTATCATACATGTCTTTGTCCCCATTACCAATCCTATTTATTGCTAAGACCAATCCTATTTATTTCTTATAATAGAGAATAAGTCCCGGATAAATACCGTTGTCGTATCATTCATTTTCTTCCAAAATCGAGAAGGAAAAGTATGCGAAGAGGCCTTTTACTTTTAGTACAAAGAGGTAATGGGTACTCTTGTCCATCAAATTTTAATCGGGTCATTGTAGGTGTATCTTTGATTAGAGTTAAAGTTAAAAGAAAAAATTTCTCGAACTCCATGACATACCCCAAACCATCCAACTTGACATCTAATGGCTACAAGTGCTTGTGCCTGTGAAGAGTATCAGGTTTTTTTGAAGAGACTCAATGTCTATTAATTGTATGAATATACTGACTTGTCTTTTACAAACAAATTACATAAAAAAAATAAAAATAAAAATAAAGCACAGACATGTAAACTATATCCAAACTAACCATAAAATACAAGATATTATACCTAACATTCCCATATATACTTATTATAATATACACATTTCATATGAACTGAAAACAATATATATTTTCCTTTCACACTCCCCCTCAAACTCAAGATGCTATGAGAGAGAGAGCCGCTAGAGTTTGAACACTAAGTTATGAAAACGAGTACTTGGATCTTCAAGTGTATAGCGTGCCCAATAGAAATAGTGGTTGCCATGCTCAAGTTGCTTGATCAACAAGCACCGAGGAACAATAGAAGGCTCAAGCAATGAACCTTTCTAAAGTTATAGTTATTTGATAAAATCAAGGGGAGCAATTAGTTTTAGCCCCTATTTCATAGGAGAATGGAAAACTGATGACCCATCCCATGATGCCCTACCTTCAAGAAAAGATCTCTTGTCAATTCAAGCTCTTTGAGCTATGGGAATATCCAGACCAAACCAAATTCCTCTCTCAATACGCTTTGGTGAAATTTATAAAAAAAAAAAACATGGGTGAAGAAGAGAGTTTAAAACATTTTGGTTATTGAAAAAACGAAAAAATTTAAATTTTCAGTTTGGTAGCTTCATCTTTAAAAAAAGTATAAAGTCCAAAAAATGGACATATCAATAATAATAGAAAGTATTGGGTATTTTGATAATAACAAAAACTAAAATGAATATTTACATAATTTTTGCTTTAAAAAATGCCGAGACCTGAGAATCGATGACCTCGTGTCAATTTTGTAAATATATAAGAAATCGCTCGGATCTAAAAAAAAATGCCATTTTTCTACCTGTGTTTTTTCTCTGTTCACTACCAGTAAAACAACGCACGTGTTTTTCCACACTCAGTAAAAACAACATTCCACACTGTTGATTCACCAATGTAGACATTTTTAAATCACTGATTGATGTGGATCAATTTTTAGAGAAACCGTCTCGTTTCCCTGATATACCAAAAGATTCCCGATTCTCACAGTTTACACAGATTCCAAATTCCAAACATTTCCCTGTCCTCAAGGTGTGACTGCCAAAACAAGCATTGTTTTAATGGGAAATAACCCTCTAATCGATCATCTCGATCGTCGAAATGTATGAATATGAAAAAAAAATAAAATTTTGAGTCCGAAAAATAGTACATCTAACAACACATTATCTAAATTATCTATTTTCAAAATTTTCATAGATTTATAGATCTACTTGATTTTAACCATTTTTGGAATTTAATTATTCTAATTAGATATGAATATAGATTTTAAGATAATACTAAGACTTTTTTTACAACAAAATTATATATTGTGATAAAATTTTAAGATCCGCCTTAATTGGATTGTTTGAGGTGATAAAATTTTAAAGTACGCCTTAATTGAATTGTTTAAGGTTGAAAACTTATAAAAACCACACCCTTGTTTAATTACCCATTCCTTAAATTAAAAAGATTAACAAGTAAATTAAAACTAACATCACCAAATCCAGTAGGGACTCATTATCCAATTCATTCCTTATTATTTAAAACACTTTCAAACACTAAACTGCTTTCCCACCAAGAAATTATACCATTTAATAAACCATTCTGGATACCCAACAAATTAAATATCAAGAGAAAATGCCCACCTAGAGCCATATAATACTACTTTCCCATTAAGAAATTACACAATAAATAAAAAAAGAATGCCCAACTAAGAAAAACATTAAAAATAGAACCATATAATGCTACTTTCCGATTGATTAAGAACTTATTTAATTAATAACCCCATTGGGAGTACCCAATAAAGAAAACATCAAAGAAAATTTCTAGAGAGAGAGAGATGAACAATATCCAGACAAATGCCTAAGATCTCAAAAAAAAACTGCAAAATCACATCCCATTACATTGCACCATGTACAGTTTAATTTCCCCAAAATAAAACGAAATATAAAGATCACTCGTATTTTTCCTCTGAATTTCTTATTTATCTCTCTCAAGAGCTGCGTATGGAGCCGATCATGAGGAGGTCTGGTGCATGGTCATCATGCGCGCAAAGTCTTGGAAACATACGAAGCCATCACCGTCCGAATCGAATCCCCTGATCATCCGATGGCAGTCCCCGACTGTGCACTCGGCATCACCCAGAGCCGAGAGCACACCCTGGAGCTCCTCGGCCGAGATCCGACCGTCCCCGTCTCGATCGAACACTCCGAAAGCCTCCATCAACTCGCTGACCGGCTCCTCCGCCGAAGCCGGCGCGCCGAACCGAGCCAGGTCCTCCAAGCTTATCCTCCCCTCATCATCAGTTGCCACGTTTCTCAGCTCCTCATAGGACGGTGGCTCCACTCCTAATGCCCTGAAAACGGGACCCACGTCTTCCTTCGAGATCTTTCCATCTCCGACGAGCTCGAGTATCCGGCAGGTATCGTATATTTCTTCAATCTCCAAGTCAGAGCGTTTATCAGAACCGGTGTATCTTTTCGAAGCGGTTTTCCGGTGAACTTCAGCGGTTTTCCGGCCAGATTTTGGGGAAAAGGTATTAGGGGGGAGGACACTCTTCGGTGTCGGGGCTTCTTTGAGGCTAGTGGAAGAATCAGAGGAGGAAGATGAAGTAGAAGAGGTGTTGGAGCCAAAGGAAAGAGGGTCGGATTTAGAGAGGGAGGGGGATTTTTTCAACCTGAAAATGGGCAGGACTGTGAACTTCATTGCTGGAGAACTAGCGGGAATTTATAGTTTTCCGGCAAGATTTGCAGAGAGAGGGCGAAAGGGGTTGGTGGGTAGTTAGGGTTAGAGGGGAAGGTGATTGGAAAGAGGGAGCGGAGGGCATGGCATTAAATGGAGGATTGGAATGCACCTTCCGCGAAGCTTCTCCATTGCCGCATTTTCTTGCCCAACTCCTCTATCACTATCAGCCCCTCTCTCTCTCTCTCTCTCATTAGTAGTAGCTCTTTCTCTCTCTAGATTCTAGACATGGGATTCTCGCTCTCTCTCCTGAGAAGTGAATTTGTGTCTCCTCACTCTCTCTCTCTCCTGGATAGTGACTTTGTCTCTCCCTCCTCGCTCTCTCTCTCTCTCTCTCTCTAAGTTCTTTCGTTTAAAGGGGATTACTCTCTCTAACGTACGAGGAAAACTTTACATAAGGTTGCAACCTTATATTGTATGAGTAGGGTGTATCTCAAAAATCTAGTTGAGAAGAGTGCTCTAGAGTTAAAAAACCTTCTAATTAATTGGCTTTGAGATTAAGATATATGTTATATTAAAAAATAATAATTTAAAAATTTAAAAAATAATATATTTTATAACTAGTCATTAGTTTCAATTGTTTATGGATCTCCTTATGTTGCGTTGTTTTCAATTGTTTATGGATCTCCTTCCGTTGCGTTGTTTTTTAAAATTTTAATTTCATAATTATAGTTGAAAATGGATTTTTTAACTTGTAAGGCTTCCAACACTAGAACTATAATTTTTTTTCTAAATTTTTAAGTGTGCCTTACTTATATGGTATAAGGTTTATATAGCCCCCACCCATTATGTTATAGGTGATATTTGCATAAGGTGCCTTTTTTACATTGACACGGGTTTTATGAGTCTTAGAACTCATATATATAAATGCATCCCCTCTTTGTGATCCACTTTTTAGATGGATTTTGGACCGAATTTTTTAGATATGTACAATCTCCAACATGGAAATCAATGTGTACACAAAAATACAATTTAAAATTTAAAATGTTTTATATAATTTTGTTTTTAAGGAATTTTTCAACATCGGTTCCATCTTTTTATTGTTTGGAGAGACCACAATTTCACATTCATCATAAAGGTGGACTTGTGATGCCTTGGGGATACAAATTGTATCCCCAGGCATATAAATTACTTTTCCATTTTATATTGTGGAAATAACGCACCCTTCTAAAATTTGTTTGAAGATCTCTACTTAAAAAATTTAAGATTTCAAAATTATTATAGATTGAACTGATCTATATAAATTCAAAATTTTAAAATATACGATCCAGATAATCTGTCATAAAATGCACTACTTTTAAAATTTAATTTTTTTTTTTCTTTACATCACATATCTCGATATTGAGATAATCAGGTCTTCAACATGGGAAATACTCTCTTCCAAGGGAATTTTGGGATGCACCTTATTTGAATAGTATAAAGCTGGAAACCTTATGCAAGTATTATGGACTATATTAAATTTCCTCTCTTAAGTATCTTTCTCTCTCTTGGGGCTTCCGTTTTCTCGTAGGCAACTTCGTCCAAACTTCCCTCGGTTGTTGCTTGTGGTTTGTAGTGTAGTGTACATGCTTTGGTCTCATCATCACTTGTGCTTTTCCACTTCTCGATAAAATAAATGAACTAAGTGGAGGAAAGAGTTGGAAAAACGGTGGAAATCGCCACTTGTTTTATTATTAGTTTTTTGAAAAATTGTAAAAAAAAAAAAAACAGGATTTTACTTTCTACGCAACTTATCTCCCGTAACTTTTTTTTTTTCTCTCTTTTTTCCTCAAAATATATTTTCTATATAAATAACCCCCAATCAAATAAAAAATAACAAATACCTAAACTACCCTCTCTTATTTTTACCTTATCCACACCTCTCTCTTTAATCTCATCAAAATAGGGGCTCCGGCACTGTGTAAATGCGGTCAAAATAGGGGCTCCGACACTGTATAAATGCGGTCCGGCAGTAGGGCGGATAGTAAGGCTTTAGCATTGTGTAAAGTGCAGTTCGGTAATAGGGCTCCGACACTGTGTAAACTGTCTTCTCATTTGGGGTGGATTTTCAAATGATCATATCTTGCTCGTTTTTAGTACGATCAAGCTCAAATTTGGACACAAGTTTGATCTTGACAATCCAATGATTTTGATATAAGGCATGCATCTTGGCCTGACCTGAAGTGAGAGAATTTTTAGAGAGAAGATGTGCTCAGAAACATGAAAATTCTTAAGAAAACATCCAATTCTTTAGAAGGCCATAGCTCAAGATTGCGATGATGGATCATCGAAATATGGGTCTGTCACGACCGTGTGTCGAAGAGCTACAATTTGGTACAAGTTTTAGACATAATTGGAACCCGGATGATGCAATGTTTGAGGTTGAAGAAAGGCACATTTTTCCGGTTGTCTGAAACCCATTTTTTGACAACCTCTTGAATTTGGAAAAAGCTTAATTCAAGACCAAAACGGACGTAACTTACTGCAAAATGATTGTTACAATGTCCTCTACAATGTGTGACAAAAATGAAGACATGGAACATCACAAATCAAGCTACATTGATGGTTAAAGATTTGCAAAGTTTATGAACTTGGCCGAATTTCGGTTCTTCTTGAAAAATCCGTTTCAAGGCAATCAAAGGGTATCATAACGTTCACAAGAATGCAAGCATCGATTCTACAATGATTGATCGCCAGAATTACCATCATAAGTGTCTGGAAAAGCCCCCAAAGACAAGCCATGGCAAGAGGCCTCTCAGAAGGGATGGTTTTGTCATTTGCAGAAAAGGGGTAGTTTGGTCATTCGGTCCAAATTCGAGATGATTATTTTAATTCATTAATTCTGTATGTTTTGACAATTTGGGGTACTTTTGAGCATTCCACCCACGTTTAGTGGTTGCTCTATATAAGGAAACCCATGTCACTTGTAATGGAGGGAAGGTTGGTCTTTGAATTCATTTTGGAATTCGAATAATATTTAAGCATTTGGATTGTCTTGCTTAACTGTACGTACTTTTGCTTGTGAGTTCAAGACCAACGAGGGAGGATAGAGAAAAATTTTCCTAGAGAGAGAAATACCTCTAGACCACCATACACCATAGCCCATTCCCTACTCCACCCCAACCTATTTCGTACACCCTACATCATTAACCCATTTCCTACTCCACCCTAGCCCATTTCGATCACCCTGTCCATACACCACGCTACACCTAAACCCAAACCTTCTCTCTCACATGCCTCAAAGAAGACTCATGGAGGTGCACCTAGGCACACACATACCATAAGTCTACTCTCTCTCCTCTCTTTCTTTCTCTCTCACCTTCCCTCCTCTCTCATTCTTTCTAGCCTAAGGTCACTGACCCACGCCTAAGGCAAGCCTAACACCCAATCTGCTTCTACCCACACTTTGATGTGCACTCCCACGCCCAGCTAAGTACTCGTTTACTCGTGCTCTAAGGCGCACTCGTCTAGTTGTGTCCTGATGCGCACTCGTCTAACGGCGCCTAGGGCAGGCCTAACTCCCTCTTTGCTTCTACCTGTGCTCTAACGCACACTCCTCTACCTGCGCCTAGCTGTGCACTCGTCTACCCGTGCTCTAACACGCACTCGTCTACCCGTGCTCTAACATGCACTTGTCTACCCGCGCTTTAACACACGTTCATCCCACCCACGCTCTAACACACACTCATCTACCTGCGCTCTAACGCGTAGTTGTGTACCCACCCCCAGCTGCGCACTTGTCTACCCGCGCTCTAATGTGCACTCGTCTACCAACGCTCTAACGCGCACTCGTCTACTCGCTCTCTAACACGCACTCATCTGCCCGCGCTCTAAGGCACACTCATCTACCCATGCTCTAACGTGCACTCGTCCACCATTCACTCACATTCGACTCGCCCACATCCATTTCTCCACTCGCGCCTAGCCATCCACATTGCCCCTTTATTTCATAGACTCCCTTGCTCATCACTTAAAACACTTGATCTGGGAGGGTCATAAGATCGTGTTCCAGAAGCTTAATTCTGGGGTTGCTGCTTTAATACCTTATTGTACAATGAACTGAAGTTGTAAGAGGCATTGTTTCTCTAGCACTCGTTTACTTGAGTTGTAGTCGTCCTGAGTTAGTCTTCTTCAAAATTCTGATTCTTGCTGTCTCAACCACCCAGTCACATAGTGTTCAAGTTGTGAGAGAACTTTCTCCCCTCCCATTTCCAAACTATATCAGAGGCCCTCACTCATAGAACCCACGAAAGAGGAATATTTTCATCTAAATTCCGATAGCAGTTTCCAAAAGAAAGAGCCGATATGAAGTATTGATGTTTGAGAGGAATTCACGTCCAAACCGCACTACTGGACAGCCGGAGGGCTTTCGTGAAGTGATCTAATTGGGCGTTTTTGCCCAGGCTTTTCCCATGACCCCAACCGCAGTGAGGTAGGTGCTTTAATCCATCTCTTCACTGTTCTTTAAATTTCTCTCACAAGTTGGTAACGCTTATCCGCATACAAGTGACACCACGAGAGATGCACGAGCGGACCACTCGTGAGGCCACACGGTTATCCAAGAGGGGGTCAGGCATGAGGAGACCGTGCCCACGACCCAGGAACCTTGACCAACTGGCGACTCCATTGGGGAAAAGCCACCCTATAGTTGGCGTCAATTGCTCTCAAACAGATATTTCATCTCTTTCTTTCTTAAAAATTGTTATGGAGTTCAATTATTCCTGTTGCATTCGAATTGGGATTTTATCATCCCTACATTTGTGAATTCACCCATAGGAAGTAAGATTTTTCAATCCGCTACTCCCATGTATTTCTTGAGTGGTCGTTCTGGCCCAATCACTCTAGCTCATTCTAAGGGAAACTCGGGAAAGGGTACTCAAACCCTTTGTCCCCTCTCTATCAACATCAAAGGCAAGTCCATTGATGTCAACTGCATGAGTGGTCATAGGACCACCTTTCTTCATGCTCATTCTACTATTGGTAGACACTCTATCAGTCATAATCTTAAGAGTGGTTCTAACACCACTCCTTCTCTTCTTATGGTTGGTCGTGGGTAACCACAAAGTTACCCCACTCTCACTCCACACGGGCACTTCACATACCAGTATGCCACCCCACACATATCATGTTGACGGTTCCCTTGCCAGACTATCTTACTCGAGTGGTTCCAAAATCACTCCACACACACTTACACATGTCATGGCCAATGGTTCAACCATTGCTGTGACAAATTGAGGCAAGGAAATGCTCACCCTCATCACCTCACCTACTTCAGGCCTCTTGTGACCCACTAAGAGTGGTACTCCAGCCAGTCATGCATTTCATGATATTCATATGACTCAGAGCACTACAAAGACTGCACCCAGAAGAGCACATGATCCATGACTCAGTCAAGGGCCACAATCAAATGTGCACATGCATGCTAAAAGGAGTGGTCCTAAAACCACCGTAACTGCAAGGGCATATCAAATGCCAAAACTTTTACCTCACTAGGGCTGGTTCCCAAGCTAGCCCAAACACTTCTGTGGACTATGCACACACATGCAGGTCCAATATTGCTGCTAGGTACAAGGGGAAGGGCCAATTACATGCACCCCATCTACCCTTAAACCCATGACTACGTCTTACTCGAAGAAGTTTCCTTCAAGCATCATCATGTCTACTCCTTCTTCATATGTACAAACTAGCCCTCGAGGCTGGACTCGGGGCAAACTGATGCCCCCAAAGATGACAAAGTAGTTCCTCCCTTCTTCAAGCAAACCCAAATCTCTAAAATCAACTCCGAGCTCCCTCCTCTCAGGGCATCACACACTATTTGAATTGATTGACTTTGCTCTCATCTCTTTGGGACAAGCCAGTCGATCAGGATGTCAAAGCCAGTTTCAATTATGGGAGAAGATTTATTGGAGTTTGCGAATCAAACATATAAATGGGATGAAGGTGCCACTTCAGAAAAGAAAGTAGAGTCTTCAACTTCAGAAGACCTATTAAAACAAAACTCATTTTACCTGTTGAAAACCAAGGTAGAACCAGAAACATGTGGCATCATTCACTGCTATTCCATAGAGGTGCAAGAAGTTGAACCAAGTTCAGCTGATCCGCGGCCTCAAGGTTATCATGAACAATCAAAGGAAATATGGCCCCAAGGCCGTCATGAGCCCATCCGAATTGAGCAATGGCCCCAAGGCCTTCATGCGTCACGCTTACCAGCATTGCAAACACAAGGCAGTCAAAAGCCAATACTCACTCGATCTCTGAGACAGTCTCAAGTTCCAAGCTAAGCCTTTGCTACTTGATTTGTCAGATCGAGGTGTGAAAAGAACTAGGATCACCCCCATTTATGAATCACCCAATTCTGACGATCAAGCTGATGTTATGGTGGTTAGATCCTCGATCTCGCCCTCTGAGTCGGGATGACCTGGTGGTGTGGTTCTGGGTTCGAGATAGACCTAGGACCTAAGATCGCTCTCTCGTGAACCACGTAAGGAGAACACGGGCAGGAATACCAACTGGTGAGAGAGAAAGTAGGTCGTGAGGCGGGACTTACCTCACGTGGGTCCGTAACACACTCGGGCTAGCTCCCTCTTAGATCACGTGGAATGTCCCCTAGCTTGTGGCCAGTTCGGAATCGTCTCCCTTGACATATTTCTTCTTACCTGCAAATATACACACATATTAGAATATAGACAAGTGGATCTGAGGACCCCACCTTGCCATAGAGTGAGCGCACACGTGCATGTGTACTCAAAGGAAAATAGAAGAATTAACATAATGGAATTTGTGTCTATGCGACAGCCTTACGACATCGCCTTGACGAGGGACTTTTAGTGCATATTTTACGGAAAAGAAAAAGGGAAAAGGGATTAGATGGAGAAGAGACATTAGAGAGAGAAGAATTTTAGAGAGGAGAGAAAGAAAGAGAAGAGGATAGAGAGAGAAAAAGAGACGAAGGCTCGTTTAGCTTTCACCCAGCTCTTTAGAGAAAGAGGGGAAAAGAGAGACAAAGGCTGGTATGTTTTTCACCAAGATCCTTCAAAGAAAGAGGAAAAAGAGAGATGAAAGCTAATATATTTTTCACCCAGATCCTTTAAAGAAAGAAGGAAAAGAGAGACGAAGGCTTGTCTATTTTTCACCCAGATCCTTCAGAGATAAAATATATTTTTGAAAGAAGAGAGACCAAAGAGGAACAAAGGCTGGTTGGCTTTCACCCAAATCCTTCAGACAAAATATTTGTTTTAGAGAGAGGAAAAAGAAAAGGGACGAGAGAGGGTGAAGGTTAGCTTAACCCTCGTTAGTCCTTCCAAAAGGTAGAAGAGACGAAAAGGAATGAGAAAGAGAAAAGAAGAAAAGAGAGAAGAGAAGTGAAAGAGACTGAAGAAGTTTAACCCGGCGGCTATGCTGGCATAGTGACAAGACTGGCACGGTAGCTGGTATGAAGCAGTAGCTAGATGGGCATAGTGACTAGACCTACACAATAGCTAGACTGCTCGGCGACAAGACTGACATGGTGGCTGGTCTGATACAGTGGTTGGTCTAATGCGCAACTAGATGGGCACAGTGACTAGACTGGCACGACGGCTAGACTGCTCGACGACAAGACTGGCATGGCAGCACAAGGCTTAGCCTACCATCTAGTCAAGCAAGCAAAGGAGAGAGGGGAAAGGAGAACGAGGTGCTCGGCAGTATGCACTGGCGTGCAAGACGGAGAGGAAAGAGAGAGAAGAAAGTGTCATGCCCGGCAATGTGTACTACCGTGCAGGACAGGAAGGGGGAGAGAAGAGAGGTAAGAGAGAGAATAAGGGTCACGCTCAGCAGTTTTCACTACCGTGTGAGATAGAGAGAAGAGAGAAGGTCATGCTAGGCAGTGTGCATTGTCGTGCGAGACAGAAGAAAGAGAGAAGATGAAAGAGAGAAACGTTGTGCTTGGTAATGTGCACTACCGTGCGGGACAAAAGAAAGAGAAAGGAGGGAAGAGAGAAAAGGTCGTGTTTGATAGTGTGCACTGCCATGGGAAACAAAAGAAAGAAAAAAGAAAAGAGAGAAGAGGGAAGAGAGAGAAGGTTACGCTCAGTAGTGTATGATGTCATGCGGGACAGAAGAAAGAAAAGAGAGAAAAGAGAGAGAAGATCACGCTCAACAGTGTGCACTGCTGTGAGGTATAGAAGAAAGAAAGGAGAGAGAGAAAGGAAAGAAGTGAAAGAAAGGAAAGAAGAAGAGAGAGAAAGGAAAGAAGAAGAGAGAGAAAAGAAAGGAGAAGAGATAGAAAGGAAAGGAGACGAGAGAAAGGAGAGAAGAAGAGGGAGAAGGAAGAGAGAGAAAGAAGAGAAGAGAGGAGGGAGAAAGTTACCTGTAATTCCCAAGGGTACCCACCAAGATCTTCTCTATCATCTCTCTTTAGATCGTGACCCAAAAACTTAAACGAAAGCCCAAATTTTATTGATCCAAGAACACAGCACGTGCTTATATAGATTTTAGGTCCAAACATGGGTGGATTCCCAAATTCTAACCAAATTGTGGAAAATAAGAATTAAAATAATTAAATAAAATTTAAAAAATAAGGGAAAAATGATGATTTTTCCCTTTACTCGCAAATCCTAAAATTCCAATTAGATCCCTATCATGGCCATGCAACATTTGCGATCTTTTGGGATTTGTTTGGGGTCCTTCCGATTTTCATCCGATAAAAAAGTATTCGTTATTTGATCAGCTCGGGAAGACGGTCGTTTTGATACCCATCTCGATCAATGGGTAGAACTTTCGAGCCACGATCATGTCGTGGCAAAAATATGGGAAAACGTGCGACCTTAAATTAGGATTCAGCCTGTTTCTCAGTGTTTTTTGTCGATTCTTCATTATAGCGTGACAAGAAAATCACCACGATCATTCTGCAAAAATAACGGCTCGAGTTGGTGCTTGAATGGCTGTTTTCCAAATTGGGAAACTTTGGTCGGAATCTAGATTTCGATGGCCGAAATTTGCGATTGTTCATCCCTGATTTTTGATGAATCCAACCGTCTATCACGTGCAAGGTTTGACCTGGAGGAAGCTCTCGACCTTGTTGTTGTAACGGATCAGACCTTGCGGCGATCCAACTATGAGTGTTGTGATGCAGGTGTTTGATCGAGGAAACGTGCTGCTGAAAAATTCCTGCTACTTTTGAAACTTTCCGACGATCTTCTCTCTTCGATATTTTTGGGCTCGGGGCATGTTATCGTGTGTGCCATATATCAAATTGACCGGGTCGACGAGACGAACATGCTCCCAAAATTTGGGCTCGATCCGACCCAGGATGAGGAAGATACAGCCATGGAAAGTTTGCCCACGAAATTGGGAAGCATAGTTTCCATTCATGGAAACTGGTTCACTGAGGCTACACCGTAATAGTGTATGACCTACTCATTTTAGGTAGTTTGGCCATAACTTGTTCTAGAAGCGTCCAAATGCGTGGAAAATTGGTACCTGAAGGTTTGCGAATGTTCTAAATTTAAAAAAAATGGTTTGGAGATCTTTTAATGTTCTGATATTGGTCTTGTAGTTCGGGTCAAATTTTAGTATGATAGAGGTAGAATTTCCCAAAACTGTTTTGTCGTTTGCACTTCCTTAAACTCATTAGATTGCGACGAAACTTGGCAAGTGTTCTTAGGAGACCCTTAACCACGTTCTTGAATGTTTTTGGGCCATTTTAAGACTGTCAGAAATTTCGCTTCAGGATCAGGATTTATTGTCCTACGGCTTCCGTAGTCCACATGCATTTGGTACCTGCGGGCCTAGGTCGTGAACTGCTCTCTCCTTATTCGCATCGGGGATATAAGTGATGGAAAATACCTTCAAACAACTTGCCCCACCAAATGTTGTTCTTAGAGAGAAACGAGAAGTACAACATTCGAAAACAAAATTGGTCCTTCGACTTTAGTTTTCTTCCTGGTCTCCGGATCACATGAATGCTAATAGGGACCCTTGTGCAAAGTTTCTTCCCAGATGGGTGACCAAGGTGCTCAGATGGCTGGGGCCATGTTTAAGGGCTTGTAGACCCAAACGTGGAGACTTTTGAGGGGAGAAGAGACGTGTGAGGGATGTGTTTATAGTCCTCACCCTCGTCGGACATACATGATGCTTTTAAAGTCCTCACCCTTGTTGGATGTACATGATGCCTTTAAAGTCCTCACCCTTGTTAGACGTATTTGCGCCATTGTTTACTGCTACATCAGGTTTGCGTTGACAAACAGGGTACCTTTGTGGGCCCCATCCTGTCGAGTTCAGTCGGCAGCTTTTTGTCGGCCTGTCCCAATTGTTTAGTCTGGCTAGGGAGGAATTTTGGTGAGGAGGCCTTTAAAGGGCTCTGCCCTAGTTGTTGTGGGCAGGTATTGACCTGATTTGACAGTTTCTTGCTTGTGAACGATCTTGAGGGATGATTTTAACGTCTACACCCCATTAGACGTATGACGGGATGATTTTAAAGTCTACACCCTATTGGACGATGGATGACGGTTTGTGGAGGCCAGGGAGTGAGTATGATGGTGGCTTGACTCACTTGGGGGAGATGGCACGATACCGTCTACGTATGATGGGTGATGTTTTGTGTGGAGGATGGATAAGGGGTGGCCTACTAGCTAACGGTGATTATGGATGATGGAATGGCTCACCGGGGATTCATGAGCATGGGCCTGACTCACTAGGGAATGTTGCGAGTTCATGAAGGGCAATAAAGATGAACTCATTGAGGAGGAAGTGAAGGTCGTATGCGTGGGTAGACGGGTCAGCTAGGGGAAGCATGGGTGGAACGATATGCAAAGGGCGGGCGTGCAGTGGAGGGGCACACATGTGTGAAGGCATGTTTAAAGTCATGCCAAAAGGACTTGAGCAAAGCAGTTTAACGTCGTGCGGTCAGGATGTGCGCTACAGTTAGGGTGATACAACTGGACCGTTTGTGCGAAGCAGTTTATCGTCATCCGGCCAAGACGTGTGCTACAGTTTAGGGTCGTACAACTGGACCGTGGTACGAAGAAGTTTAACATCATGTGGCCAAGACGGGGCCACAATTTAAGGTCATGCAACTAGACCGTGGTGCAAATTAGTTTAGCAACATGCGGCCAGGATGTGTGCTACAGTTTAGGGTCATGCAACTGGACTGTAGTGCACAACAGTTTAAAGTCATGGGGCCAAGACGTGTGCTACAGTTTAGGGTCATGCTCACCATGTATGAGGGTAGCTCAATGAATGGTGGGCTCACTGGGGGATGTGAAGTGGATGAGGCTCCATGGGGAATGAGCTTGTCGATGGTGGTCTGACTCACTGGGGATGAGACCATTTATGGGCAGTGGGTTCAGGTGGTGAAAGTAGTTAGTGAGGGATGGTAGATGGAAGCGGACTCACTGGGGATTAGGGAGTGAAAAATGAGTGGAATTATGCGAAGGGAAGCATGAATATGACTCTAGTGGGGATGGAAAGGTGATGAGGGTCGAACCTTGCTGATGCGCACATGAACGGGCTAGATAGGGAAGGCATGTGTGAAAGCGCATGTAAAGGTGTGGGTGCAGAGGCAGAAGGGTTATGCTTGGTGGCGAAAATGTGCTTGGCACCTGGATGGCATGCAGATGGTACACAACTTCTTGAGTGAATGTGCCTAAGCACGCACGGTGGTGAACACGCATGTTGGTGAGCAAGTACGGCGGTGGACGTACACAGCGGTGAACGCACACGGCGGTGAACACGCATGGCAGTGAATACGCATGATGGTGAACGCTTACGGGAGTGAACGCGCACGGTAGTGAGCGCGCATAGTGGTGAACATGCATGGCTGTGAATGCGCACGTCGGGATGAGTTGAAAGGAAACATCTGAGTTTGAGCTTGTTCTAAAGCTCCTTCGGCCCGCTTCATTATCCTTTTGTCTTCTGGGCTCTGTTGTCATTCCTATTTTTTGAGGGGCAGAAGTGGGACACACGGGGTATAAGAAGGGGGTAAAACCCCTTTACCGTTTTACTAAAGGTAAAAACGGAAAAGGCTTGGTGTGAGGGGATTTTCAGCAAAAAAAAGGGGAGGTTTCGACAAGGATCCCGACAGGGAAAACGAAGGTGAAAACTGAGGGTTCCAGTACGTTTGCAGCCATTTTTTGGCAAAGGGGAACGTGCCGGGGCTTTAGGAATTCGAGTAGGGTATTTCCAACGATTTGTGTAAATTTTCCAACAGTGAAGGCAAAAGGTTTGCAGAGGTTTTCCGACAAGGTGCGTGTCAGTAAGAGAGTGTGTAGAGATTTTTGGTGGGGTATTGGTGAAATCCCGATGAAGTGGATACACCAGGCAAGGGAAAAGAAGGCTCGGTCGTGAGTTTGTAGCAGGTTTTTTGGCAAACCAAGGGGTTTTTGGCAAAACTCAGAATGTCTTGGTGAGTTGAAGGGTCGCAGGGCAGCTGAGGGGCCGCAGGGAAGCCCACGGGTCACAGGGAAGCTAAGGAGCACAGGCAGCCGAAGGGTCAAGGGCAGCCGAGGGGTCACTATTTTCGGTGAGGAGACGAAACATCGCGTGAAAACGTGTGGTGGGTGCACACACGTAGGGAGACACGCTTGTTAAGTGACCCAATAAGATTTTGTGTACGGCGGCCAATCATGCCCGGCGGTGAACGTGTACAATAGTGAATGTGCATGTCAGTGAACGTGCACAGCTGTGAACGTGCACGGCGGTGAACATCCACGGCGGTAAACGAAGCAACACACTAGGTGATTATCGTGCTCGGCAATGAGTATCTTGTCTAGCAAATGCATGCGATGACTTTCGTGCTCGGCAGTGAACATGCATGGTAGCTTAGCGTGCTCGGCGGCTTGGATCGTCACTCAAAAGGGAAAGTGTTCGTATCCAATGGCAGGATTTTCTGAGAGAATTCCATTGATGAAGAACCTCTTGAGGGTTAGGGACTTTGGAACTAATAACTTCACTGGTGATAACTCAGTTAAGGGGAATCCCATCTAGCTCACAAAGTATGTTGGGAGCCGAGTCCTCAAACACAATTGTGAACTCCAGATTGCTTTGTGGAAGGGCAATCACTATGAACTGGGCATGCTCTCCATCATAGGCCAGTTCTTTGTCAGAGAAGTCTGCTTTGTATGTCTGATATACTCGATCCAAAACGCTTCTCTGTTTCTCTGATGCTGGGGCAATACTGACGATCAACTACTCTCTTTTCCTTAGATGCAAGAGCAACGATGAGGATCAACTGCTCTCTTTTCCTCAGATGCAAGGACAATGTTGATGACCCCTCGCATTTCATAGGGTTGAATTTTGAGATTTTTCTCTTGTAACGAAAAGTTGTGTCTATAACTTATAGCTTCTCTTAATGAAAAGTTTTGTTTGTTTGCACTGATTGTCTCTCCTTCTCTTTCATGTCATTACCTCTTCTACCTCTGCTTCCTTTGAGGATTGTGTTTTCAGGGTCATACAGCAAGACCTGAAGGCATGTTCAAGGTTTTTCCTCCGAGAACATAAGGATCATGGGTAATACCTTTTCAGGTATAGTCCATTGATGGGGAGCATTGCATCCTTCCCATCAGAATGAGCCAGTATATAAGCTCAATTTGGGGACACCTTTTTTATTACGAAAGGGCCCTCCCACTTTAGCTCAAACTTCCCCTTACGTCGCCCGTGCATGACGATCGACCTTTTCACTACTGGAACCAAGTCACCACGAGTGAATGAGCGGACTTTGACTAATTTGTCGAAAGCCCTCTTCATCCTCCCCTGATGTAGTTCAAGGTTCTGCTAAGCTTCCAATCTCTTTTCATCAAGTGCATCTAATTCTTGATAATGAAGCTTAACCTGCTCATCTTTAGTCGGACCTTGATGCATGGTGACATGAAGTGAAGGGAGTTGGATCTTGAGGGGCAGTATCGCTTCACTCCCATATACCAAGGAGTATGGAGTAGAGTCGGTATCACTCCTCGTAGTTGTGCGAAAAGCCCACAAGGCCTCAGAGAGCTTCTCGTGCCAATATTTCCTCGTCTTTGGCACCGATTTCCTTAGAACACTGCAAAGAGTTTGTTGAAGGCTTCGGCTAAACCATTTACTCGAGGATGGTACATAGTAGAGTACCTCCACTTGAAACCAAATTGGTTAACCAAGCGGTCGATGTGCTGGCTTCTAAACTGGGGACCATTATCTGATATGATCCGGTTAGGCACATCGAATCGGGAAATGATGTGATGTCGCACGAAGTTGGCTACTGATTCCTCAGGGACATGTTTGAGAGGGATCGCTTCAGCTTATTTAGAGAAGTAATCTGTAGCAGCTAAGATGAAGGTATGGCCCAACGCTAAGGGAGGGTCGATGGGTCAACAATATCCATACCCCATTGTGAGAAGGGCCTTGATATCACCGTACGATGTAGAGGCTCTGGTGGCTGGTGAATGAGGTTTTCATGTATCTAACACACTTGTCACCTTTTGACATAAGTCAATTAATTTGTGACCATTGATGGTCAGTAATATCCCAACCTGCGTATCCGTTCATAGAGCTTAGGACCAAACTGATGAAGACCACATATCCCGACATGCACCTCTTCCAGTACTTGCTTTGCCCCTTTTGTGTCGACGCATCGGAGGAGGATGTCGTCGAAGGATCGTCAAAAGAGAGCATCCTCATCAAGAAGAGTGTATTTGGTGGACATTCTTTGTATATTGTTGCACTCAGTACGATCGTTCGGTAGCCGACCGTGTTTGATAAAGTTGATTATGGGTTCCCTCCACTCCTCAACCTGCTCTCTCGGCACATATTGGATCAAGGATCTCTCCTTGTTTCTCAAACTTATCATCTTGGACCTGCTTCACCTTTCTTTTGGCTTCAAGAGGATCCTTGGCAGCGAGGAGTGCCCCGAATGGGTAAGGAGGGCATCTTGGGAAAAGAGCCCTTTCATCATCCCCATCCAACTCTTTAACCAGCTCGATGTGTCTCCATTATGCTACCCATATAGGTGTGGGTTCTTTCGAGGAGATTTGAATAGTGGCACCAAGTTTGGCAAGGGCATCAGCCTGAGAAATCAAACTTCTAGGAATGTGCCCTAAGGAAAAGTCATTGAGGTTTACCATCAGGGTCTTAGCAGTGTCATGATAAGGCTTGAGGCTGTCTTTACTCACATCGTATATCCCTTTGAGCTGCTGTATTACCAGCTCTTAATCGCCAAAAATGGCTAACCTTTCCAGTTCCAGGTCTAAGGCGACTTCAAGCCCTATTATGAGGGCTTGATATTCAGCTTCATTGTGCGAGTCAGCTTTTACGAGAGAGAAGGACAAGGGGATGGCACCATCTTGAGGGGTCAAAAACACTACACCGACACCGCCTCATTTAGATTGAAAGGCCCCGCCAAAGTACGTCTTCCAATCATATACTGGTTCAACGCAGAACACTTCCTCATCGGGGAGGTTGCTCAACAGAGGAGATTCTACCGGTAAGGGGTATGCTATCAAGAAATCAGCAAGGGCTTGGCCTTTAATAGCTTTTTGTGACACATACTTGATGTTGAATTCCATTAGTAATAGCGCCCATTTAATCAAGTGCCCTGATAGGCAAGGGCACGTCATGAGGAACTAGATGGGGTCAGCGCTTGAGATAAGCTACACCTCATGACCGAGAAGTTAATGGCGAAGAATTTGTACTGTGAAGATCAGTGCCAGGCACATTTTCTCGATTGGCGGATAATTCTTTTCAGCCCCTTGCATAATGCGGCTGAGGTAGTCCAAAGCAGTTTCTATCCCTCCCTCATTGTTTTATGTCAGGAGAACCCCGAGCAACTCGTCGAGGGTGGTCACATACAGAATGAGGGGCCTTCCTAAAACTAGAGTGGAGAGTACCGGAGGGCATAGCAAGTACCCTTTGATATCATCCAAGGCGGCCTGACATGCCTCATCCCATATGAAAGGAGAGTCCTTCAATAGGTGTGTAAAAGGCTTACAATGACCTGAGAGATTGGAAATGAATCTTTGAATATAAGCAAGCTGGCCTTGAAGAGACCGAAGTTCTCAGAGTGTCATTAGCGGTGGGATTCCTCGAATTGCCTTGATCTTAATAGAATCGATCTCCAATGCCCGATATTTGACAATGAACCCTAAGAATTTCCCTGAACGTACGCCAAAGGCGCATTTCAAGAGGTTTCATTTTGAGCTGATGAAGGTGGAGCCGCTCGAACACCTGTTCAAGGTCCTGCATGTGAACATCCTTCTTTTCAGATTTCACCATCAAATCATCTACATAACATTCCACCTCCTTGTGCAACATATCTTTGAAAATGGTGGTCATTGCTCGCTGATACGTAGCACCTGTATTCTTTAATCCAAATGGCATCATTGTGTAATAGAAGACCCCTTTGGGAGTCAGAAAAGTGGTAGCCTCTTAATCCTCTAGTGCCATTCTTATCTGATTGTACTCAGAGTATCCATCCATGAAGAAGAAGATTTGGCAATGTGTTGTGGAATCGATAAGCATTTCTGTGAATGACAATGGTAAGTCATCCTTTGGACAAGCAGTTCAAGTCACGGAAATCGATGTCAACCCTAATTTGCCCGTTCCTCTTTTTAACGGGCACAACATTAGCGAACCATTTCAAGTATTTGAACTCCCGAATAAAACCTGCTTCCTAGAGTTTGGTTACTTCAGCATCTATCTGCATTTCAAGATCAGGTCGGAACCTTCTCTATTTCTTCTTGATGGGTTTGAAGGATGGGTCAATGTCGAGCCGATGTATCGCGACTTGGGGATCAAGACCAGACATCTCATGATAGTGCCAGGTAAAGACGTCTCAGTTTCTCGAAGGAAGGAAATATAACATTCCCTCTCGTTTGGAGACATGTTAGTTGAAATAAAAGTTGGCCTCGGGTTCTTTTCATCGCCCAAGTTTATTTCCTCGAGATCGTCAGCCATAGCTTGTCCACTTTCTTCCCATTCCTCAGGGGCTTCTTGAACTTCCACTTTGTCGTCAGTCGGTGATCTAGAGGAACCTTCATTGACCTTGAATGTCCTGACCTCAGAGTTTGTAGGTACCCATGCTCTTGACATCTCCGCCTCAAATTGGGCTTTAATGGTATAGAGCATGGTGGTTACTTCTACTACTTGCTTACTTGAGGAGTGATCAGTTTCTAGGAGAGGAAGTACATATGGTTGAGGCAGCGAATTTTGAGGCACCTAGGTCAATTGGGAAGAACAGGGCTCAGAGAATGCGAGGGGAAGGCTCTACGATTTAGCAATCATGGATATAGCCACCACATCATTCTTGTTCTTGCGATCACCATTTTTATGTACTGCTGGATCCACCATGGGTTTTAGTAGTATTGGAGAGTTTGTGAAGATCGAGTAGGTAAAGGTTGCGCCACCGGACTTGGTGCCGACTGGCCAGGTTGTGCAGTCAAGTCTGGTGTGGTCTGGTTAGATTGGGCGATTGGGATAGGTGTTAGTGAAATGGAGGTTGATGGATGTTGAGTGTTTAGAGATGATTGGATGTATGGAACCAATGGTGGTCCCTAGAACTTAAGGAGTAGTGGATTGGTTTGTGTGTTAGGGTGTGGGATGAGTGGGGGATCAGGGTACTTCAAGAGTCTCAGTTGTTGGGGTTGCTGTACGAGTGGCTGTAACTTCTTGCCTTACCTGAGGCTGATTGGGTCAGCATTGGTCACATCATCAGAGACCTACACCATGTGGCATGCTTTGTGAGAATGGAAGCTCTGCCCTTTTGATTCTTCCAACCGTTGCTTGAAGTCAGGCTCATGAGGCCATTGGGGTTTCTTAGCCTGGGGATTCTTTTGTCGCTTGAGGAGCTCCTCAATAGTGAGAGGGGGCTTTGCATTATCTCTAGATGCCAAGGCATCAGCTACTGTCAGGAACCCAGCTTCTTAGGCCATCATCTTCTTCAGTTGTTTTCGATGCCGCCTACTAATGTTGCAACTCTTCAACTCTTTATCAAGAGCCTCAAAGCCTGGGCATTCGAGAGTTGTACCTGCAAACGACATGTTAGCAGAGGAAGAAGAAGGGGTTAGAAGAGTCAGGGATAGAAGATGGGGGAGAGCTTTTAAGGTCGTCACTCAAATTGGATCGATTCGGGTAGCTTTTAATATGATCACTGGAATTGGACGTGTACAGGGAATATTTTAGGTCTTCACCCTACTTGGACCGTCGGGGGTTGCTTTTAATGTCGTTACCCTTATCGGATGTGTTGGGAACCTGAGCAGAGGAAGGCTCATGAATGCTGTCTTTATTGGATTGCAGGTCTTGGTCAGTGAAAGCGACTGACTTGAGGAAGAAGTCATGCAGGGTTGGCAACGGAGGAAGGGTTTTGAGGAATTCAACCTCAGTTTGAGGTTGAGGGAGGTACCTCTTTCCGTCGACAGCCCTTGGTGCTCGTTTCCTTTTATCATTTTTGTGAACAGGTGCAAGCTGACCAGGTTCACATGGCTTTGGGATTGGCCTTGCTTGACGAACCGCTTCGCTTTTCATGGACTTCATTCTGTTTCGTCCTCAATAGACTTGCCATGGTTGGGAAGTTGTGGGTTCATCAAAATCTGAGGGCTCAGGGGTGGCGTTCTCACTGGAGGTCTGTGTCTGAGTGACCTGGTGTGTTGGCAGTCTGGTGGTTCGAACATCATCCCTTGAGAGAGTGCCAACGACGTGTCCTCCTTGGACTTTCTCTGTGATTATGGGTGGAAATCCGAAGCACCCCTCCAAGTAGTGACCTCATATATGGTGATATGAGCAACATAAATTTTCAGTCCCATGAGCGACACACCTGGGTTGTCTTGATGGCTTTGGTGCGATGATCCCTACGTGAAGCATCATACAAATTAGAGTCTGAAGAAGGTCTGGTGGTAGTTCATCAAAATAACACTCTTTCTTGTCTTCTTCTTGAATAGTCAGACATGCTTTAGCTGCCCCGAATGCCTTCTTGAGAGTATTGAGTTGTATTTGTCCCTTCTGAATTAAAGCCTCGATGTGATCTTTAAGTGTGAAGCAATTCTGAATAGGGTGCCCCAGCATTCTATGATAGGCACAATAATTCTTATGGGTGACAAAGGTAGCATCCTCTAGCCTTTTCATCTCAGACAAGGTGATCATTTGTTGCTCAATCAACATTCGGAGTAAGGTCGGGACCCATTCCCTGTCGAAGCTATAGATTTTATTTTTCTGCTCCTTCTAGTAGTATTTTTCGTAGAGGTTCTGAGGTGGAGGCACCTTATTGTAGGACGGGGGTTTCTGTTGGCTTGCCTGAGGTGTCCCCTGAGCATTTGCAAAGTTCACCCCCTTGGAGAAATCTAGAGTTTGAGGTGAGGTCTTCTTGGGGTCTAATACAGTGACAGTAGCACTGATCACTCCTTTCTGTTGATTGCCCCAAGAGATGGGCCGAACATTACTAGCGCTTCGATTGTTTTCCCCATTTGATACCATGATGCTTAAGGAGGCTCGCTATCCAGACTGCTTTGGATATCCGATCCGATATAGAGGATGGGTTTGACGCCTTGACATGCAAGGAGATTTTCGGCCGCACGTTGCTCACACACGTTTGGATCGCATCAATTTCAGGCATGGGGGTAGCTTGGTGTGTAGCCGAATCTCTCCATCTTGTATGAATTGATCGACCGGCTTTTTAGGGCCTTGGGTTAATGTGAGAAGCTCAATAGTCTGGACTTCTTTTTCAACTTCATAGAAGCGCTTATAGAACAAGTGCTCCATTTCTTCCCAGGTCTGCATTGAGTTTGGGGGGAGTCAGGCATACCACTTGAATACTAGCCCATCAAGAGTCTCAACAAACTGACAAAGAAGAAGCCTCCCATCAGCTGCTGTCTCATGACGTGCCGAATAGAAGTGGGCAATATGCCAGTGTGGTGAACTCGTGCTGTGAAGAGAGGGAGTCTCCCTTTCTAGTAATTAGGGGGAAACGAGAGCTGATCAAAGTAAGCAGGATAAGGCTTCCGATACAGGGCTGTATCTTGAACGCCCGGGATCTATCTACCACACAAATTGTGAGTGACCATGGCATCGATGTCGGCTTGTGAGACCTGTTGAGAGGAGGAATGGTCATGCGAAGGAGGTGGCTGCCTCGGAACCGGATCGGCTGGATGAGGAGAATTGGCTTCTTGGTGAGATGAGTTCCCAAGGAGCAATGTACTTTCCATCAACTTGATCTTCTCCACCATCTTACGAATCATGTCCTCGAGCCGATTCATAGGGTCTCCTTGATCATCGTTGGGCTCCTCAACGACCATCACGCTGACTGTTTCTTCAGGGAGATTGATCTCTTGTGCAATCAGGGCCAGGCATATTCGTCGGACTGGGTGCGGTAGGTCGGTCAATAGGGGTTTGGCATGCCCGGACTAAGCTTGAGTTTTGTATGCTAATTAGGTTAGGACTGATTCGCGACTGTCTTGGTACCGCAGGGGCTGCAGGGTTGGATCGTCTCCTACGACATTGATGACCATGCGTAATTACAGCTCTTCCAACTCAGGTTCTACTGCAGCCTGTAGTTGAGAAAAGGGGTTCTCGGCCGGAGGATCAGCAGGCTTGCTTGCTTCGAGTGCCTAGAGTTCTTCTTTCAATACTGTTCGCATGCCTCGATCATGTTTGCCTCTTAAGCTCTGGTATACCTCCTTTCAGAATTGAGATCGGGACCATGATTGGGAACAGTCTGCTTACTTTAAACATGACTGGGCAGTCTCCATGGGATGAGACAGATGCGGACCAGGAACAAGAGTCAACTTGGACTTTTGTCTTGGCCTTGGGAGAGATGGGGGACGGAAGACCTCATCACCCAAAGGAGCCCTGCCCCGAGATCTTTTGTGAGCTCAAAAGTCGGGTTGGTCTGAAGAGGGTATTTCAGAAGGGTACTTTTGGGGAAGGTCTTCGAGTACCAGGTCTTGAGCGGTTCGTCCGGAGGAGAAGGGACAAAAGGGGGAGGAGACAGCTGCCAATGACCTTTTGTAGACACCCCATTTTAAATCTGGCAAATTCTGTGGTTTCTTAAACCTGTAGGACCACACCTAACCTAGTAAACCTAAATCCATAGTTCACATAGCCAACCCTGTAACCCGAAACTAGTTTGCGTGCCCAGAACCCTGCATAAGCCCTGTTTTGACCTAGATTTCTATAAATGACCTATTTTACCAAAAAAATCATTAAAAATAGTAAAAAATTCCGTTTTGATCTAAATTTTTTCTGGTAGGTTCACAAGAGGCCGAGGAACAAATTTGAAAAGAAAAATTTTGATTTGGACAAACCCAGATTTGGGCGACCGGCAAGTGTCGCCCAGATACTTTTGTCCCGAATTGAAATTTTTGCCTTTTTAGATGTTTTTACCCATTTTCTTGGGCAACACTACCAGTGTTGCCTAAATCCATACCCCCGAAAATTGACTTTTTTGGATAGGGATTTGTTGGTTACGTGAGTATATGCTTCCCAACGAGTTTTGACCCCTATGAAGCCTCTTTTCTGTGGTCATTTGGGGGGACACAAGGGAGAGATCTAGGGATAGAGATCGAAACCTTAGAGAGATTGGAAACCCTAGAGATTGTTTCAAGAAAAACTCTAGCCTTCTGAGACCCTAACCCTTAAGTTTGAGAAACACTTAGACCTAGGGCATAACAACCATAGATCAAAACCATTTCTAAGGCACAAAAAAACTTTTTGCTGAAGAGACTTTCTAGTTAACATCCAAATCAGAGAGACAAAAGAGGACCGGTTCTGATACGGGAGAGCTCTAGAAGGCTCGGGAGTCTCAGGCCATCCGACCCTGTTCGATATTATTTCCTTCCATTTTATTTCTTATGCTTTATTGTTTTCATTTTAATTTGATCTGATCATTTGCGTAAAAATCGTATTTTGTAATGTCTTGGATCATGCTGGCCCTGCCACAGATCTAAGAGTAGATCTGCTCGTTTCCGGGCAAATCTGGCCTTAGATCTGAATTCAATTTGTCCCACTTTATTTCATTTTCATTATTTTAAGGTGTCAGATCTGAGAGATCTTCATAAAAGATATGTCAAATTTTGCATCATAAACAGCTTAGCGCCCACCGTGGAGCATTTCGAGCTTGATCCAAGTGCCAAAACACAATTTCTATTTACTGTTTTTCACTGATATTAGTCACAAAAGGTCTCAGAAGTTGGTTGTAACCAGGATCCAGGGTTTTGGTGCTCTAAAACCTTGATTTTTTTGGGCAATACCGGCAGTGTTGCCTAAACGACACCATCAGTGCCACCCAGATTCAGGGCGACACTTCTCGTGTCATCCAAATTTCAAAAGTTTTAGAATCTTCTGAAACTTTTCGAATCTATTTTAGGGTCTCTTTTGTGATGTTTCACAAAATTTTAGTCAACATAAAATTTTTAAAAATGCCAAAAAAATATTTTACTTGATACAGATCTGTTTAGTCTACACTTCCTGCTTTACTCTGTTTTAATTTATTTCATCATGAATAATTTTTTTCCTACTTTTAACAAGTTTATAGTATTCTTATTTCATTAAAATGCACAAGAAATAATAATAATAATAATAATTTTTAGGGGCGACACTATTAGTGTCGCCCACCATATAAAGGCAACACTAGTAGTGCTGCCCGAGCGACACCACTCGGGTCGCCGAGCTGCATGTGTCCCAGAAAAATTTTGGGATCCCACAGGCCTTTTCTAGAGCCGTTTGGCTCCCTATTGACCAATGTTTGGCTCAAAATAAATTTCTTAAGAATATAAAAAAATATTTTTCTTCAAATAGCTATGTGGTGTTTCGGACTTCTTTTATTTTATTTTAGTTTATTAATTTTTATTGAAACCATGTTTTCCCTACTTTCACCATGATTAGTTTAACTATTTTTCATCAAATTTAAAAATATAAAT
>NW_006498403.1:1652522-1671225 GCF_000471905.2 Amborella trichopoda
TTCAAGATAATGAAGTCACTTACCTAATATATGTGAAAGGGAGCTTCCGAAAAAGGAGTTGTTAGGCGACGTCTTACCTTTTGTCCTATTTAATTTCTTTAAAACACCTTATTATATTATTTTATTAAGTTACACCTCATACATGAGGTGTAACAATTATATTACACCTGAGCGTTTAAAGCCCACGTCCACTAAAGGACGTGGTAAAGAAAGGAAAGGTTAATCAAAGGTGGTGATGGTCCCTAAGGACCATCATGCTTATATGGACCATAACTTATTTAAAGTTTCTTTTTTTTCTTTTTTCCTTTTTTTTTTTTGAAATTTAGGATTATTACATTCTTTCTCCCTTACAGAAATTTAGTCCTCTAAATTTGTGTACTTGATTACTGAAAAAGATAGGGATATTTTTCTCTGATATTATCTTCTCGTTCCCAAGTCGACTCCTCTCTTGAATGGTACTACCATAATATACGGACCAAAAGAATCTCCTTGTTGCGCAACACTTGTACCCTTCTATCCAGTATCAAAATTGGCTGCTCAATGAAGGATAGGTCCTTCCTGATCGGTAAAGGTTCATATTTCAATATATGGGATGGGTCGGGCTGATATTTTCGTAGTGATGATACATGGAAGACAATGTGGACGTTTGCCAATTCGCGTGGTAAGGCAAGTCTATAAGCGACACCTCCGATTCTTTACAAGATTTCAAATGGTCTGATGTAACGTGGGCTTAGCTTTCCTTTCTTGCCAATCTCATAATGCCTTTTATTGGCGAGAACTTTAGGAAAACTCGATCACCTTCCTCAAATTCAAGATCTCTCCGTCGATTATCGGCATAATTCTTTTGCCGACTCTGAGCTATTCTGAGCCTTTCTCGAATTAATGCTATCTTATCTATGGTTACCTGGACAATTTCTGGCCCCAAAAGCTTTCTTTCACCAACCTCGTCCCAACAGATGAGTGACCTGCATTTTCTTCCATACAGGGCTCCATATGGTGGCATCTGAATACTGGCTTGAAAGTTATTATTATAAGCAAACTCAATCAGGGGTAAATAGTCATCCCAGCTCCTGTAAAGTCTATGACACAGGCCCTTAGCATATCTTCCAAGGTTTGAATAGTCCTCTCCGATTGTCCATCAGTTTGGGGATGAAAGGCAGTGCTAAAGGTAAGTCTCGTCCCCATGGCTGACTGTAGCCTAGCCTAAAATTTAGAAGTAAACTGAGTATCCCTGTCCGATACAATACTGACCGAAACTCCATGCAACCGCACTACTACTCTAAGGAGTAGTTTACTTGAGATTAGTACTACTTTAAAACTAATTTTAACACAAATTGATCGGGTAGCACGACATATTGCCAACACAAAAATGACAAGTTGCACAGTCCAAAGCAGTAATTTACTTAAGATTGATTTAAAAACCTGCATCTTAGTAGAAACTGTATTAAATAGCTATATATTGTTGACTAACTAATTCATTGATGTATGATTGTCATAAGTTACTGTAAAGGATCCAATATTATAAATTTTGCACAAGTTAAGGGGGCAACAAAACATAGTGCTACAAAAAAAATTACACACTGCACTGCTCGAGGGAGTAGTTTACGTAAGATTAATACTACTTTAAAATAGTTTTAACACAAATTGAACGGGTAGCATGACATAGTGCAAATTAGAAGGTTTCTAATGAGGGTGTGGTTTACCTGAGGTTTAAACCTTAAACAATCAAAGTCAGGTGCACCATCAAATTTTATCATAAGATGTAATTTTGGTGTAAAAAAATTATAGGATGTCCTGAAAATCTATTTCATGTCTAATTATAAAATTTTAGACTATAAAATTGATTCAAATCAAGTAGATCTATAAACACATGAAAATATTGAAAATGGATGGTCCAGATAATTTGTTGCAAGATATACTATTTTTTGGACTCGAAATCTTTTTCCTTTTTTCATCTCGATGTGAAAATCCTCAATTAGAGGGTTTTCTAACTTCAAAATAGTCTTTTACAATGGATTTTATAAGTGCACCTTAATTCTACATTTTAACGTTGCAACCTTATATAATTTTTTTTCTTTTTAATAAAGTATAATTTTGTATGTTAATTTTAAGTAAAATAAAACATAGAATAGTGCAATTCGTTATGTTTGTGGTGTTGATTTATTGTGTTGCCAGCTCAATTTACGTTATAAGTTTAGGTGTCAACCACAAGTAGCTCTAGAGATACCGAATGGAAGGTAATAGCAGAATTTTTCTACATGTAAGAATAACCTATGTAACTTATATTGAGTCATAACCAATATAACTTAGTAGCTTTATAATTTGACTGACAAGATGTTATTACATTTATAAAGGAATAATAATTGATTAATATTCAAATTTAACATTCAATTGATAATAATATTAAGTAAACTGTTGCTTAGAACAGTACAACATGTCATTTTTGTGGTGGCACTATGTTGTGTTACTCGTACAACTTGTGTTATTATTTTAAAGAAGTATTAACCTTAACAAAACCATTGCTTCGAGCAGTGTAAAGCGTCATTTTTGTGATGCCACTACTTAGGATTGATTTAAAAACCTGCATTTTAGTAGAAATTGTATTGAATAGCTATATATTGTTGACTAACTAATTCATTGATGTATGATAGTCATAAGTTACTTTATAGGATTCAATACTACTTTTATTAATTTTCATACATAGAAAATGTCAGTCCACAAATTTCTCTTAATTTATTTTTAATAATTTTCTTTAACCTAAAAAAACTTTAAATAAGACTATAGAGCCCGATTAGAGATAGAAAAGACATATTTAGAAAAAGAAAAGCTTAGAGAGTGATATTCCAATCGCAAAAGATGCATATAATTATAGATAGACGAAGCTAATATAGATTAGATTCATATCACGTGCGGAGCACGTGCACTCCGTTTATATATATATATATAAGTGCGAGGCTCTTAACAATCAAATTAGGGTACACCTAAAAAATTTCACTAGAAGAAGTTGTTTTGATGCTCAAATATCCTCAATCCTCAATCCTCAATCCTCAATTTAATCATCTCCAACTCAAGACGCATGGACTTGAGAAAAAAAATGGAGTTCAAGTTTTGGAAGTAGTACATATTGTAATGCATTTTTGGACAATCAATTTTCAAGACCTTTAAGTTTTCATAGATCTTCTCAATCTACACTATTTTTTAAGCTTTAAATTTTATAATTAGAGATGAAAATATATTTTAAGGCTATCAAAAAGATTTCCAATATTGAAACCACATTTCTCGACACTATTTGAAGGTGCACTTTACTTTGATTATATGGAGTTACACATGATCGGCCCACCTCTATACTTGCAACTACGTGACTGGACTGATAGGAGCACTCTCTGAATGAATGAGCGCAGAGAGAATAAGTCCCTCGCAAAAGTGAACATGAGCACTCTCTGAATGAATGAGCGCAGAGAGAATAAGTCCCTCGCAAAAGTGAACATGAGGATTGCTGTAGTAAGAATACTATCTTGGAAGTTTTCTCGCAAATTCAATTGGATGTTATCACTTTGCATCCTAATGAATTGAGATAGAAGATCGATTGATCCATCCATAAGGGGTGGAGATACCACAGCTTCAAGAGCTGGTGGGAAACGTAGGACGCTGGTAGGACTCATTCTTTACCCTAGAAAGGAAGTCAGTCGAGGACAATGAGCCTTGTGGAAGCTCTTTCGTGGTCCCACTCCTACAGGTGGAAAGGATCGATCGGGTGGCAGGATGGAATCGTGTCTTGAATCAAATAAGTCAAGTTGAGAGGGAGTCACGGGATCGCATGGGTGGCATGGACTCTAGAGCTTACCTGGCATACAAAGTGAAAAGCGCTTTTGATCGAAGCCTTGAAAATGCTTATCAATAAGTGAGCTATTTGGTGCACGGCTAAAGGTTGGACTCCAATTATCGAGTTCAAAGCCAAGTAGAAGAGGAGGGGCAAGCACCACGCTACTTACTTAGAAGTACAAAGAGTCGTACCCCAACCTTTTCCACTCAAATACAACGGCTTGTACTCCCTCTCTATCTCCATAGACTGAGTTATGCAATTAGCTCAACCACAAGGATATGGATATGGTGACAGGACTTCCTCCCCTATCACCTCATTTTCCAGTATGAAGAATGAGAAGTTCCCCCTATTCTTCGACTTCAAAAAAGCTTTGTTTGATCCTTTTGCATCGCCACCACTACCGCTAGTGTAGTGGCATAGGATTCCCTCGTTCACAAGATCCATTCATTACCGAATCAATAATGAAGAAAGCATGTCTTCTCCCCCAGCAAAGAAGCCCCCTTTCTCCTTTCTTTCTTTTTGAGGTTTTGACGGCAACAGAGCTTTCTGGTTGCTCGGATGGAGTCATTGATTGACGTATTGTATATAGGCTATATGGCATTGTAATATTTTGAGTTTAGCTCTTCGATCTGGACCATTCATAATCTCAACGAGCCTTCCACCTATCTCTATGATAGAAGAATGCATGCTAAAGCGTTTTCCACCTATCTCTATGATATTTGGGGGCTGGAAAGCGTAAGGGTAAAAATATGATTGCTTGGGTAAGTATCTACTAAGAAGTTCCTGGCGAAATCACACGATCTACTGGGACGCGAAGCTCCAGCCCTTTTGATTGATTTATAAGAGGTCGGGAACTAAAACCCTTGCAATCATTTAATAGAGTTGGGTGTTGCCGGTTTTTTGGCTGGGGGATTTTAGTTGCTTTTCCCAGGCCTTTGGGGTTGATAAAAGACACTATGGGCCCCTAGATGTTTGTCTAGGGGAAGGCCTTTCGAATCGGCATCTGGCCCGGCCTTTTACTATAAAGGCAGCTCACCTGGACAAAAGCCCCTTCGTCCGGCCAGCTTGGATGAGCACAAGCTCACCCTTTATTACTTATTCTCGTTCCTATTCCCGTAGGTCCTAACAGAGCAATACCACGTGGAGGTAAAAGGCCCACAAATCGTGAACTTCTTTTGCCGGAGAAGAAGCAATGACAGTATCTGAGGAGTAAGTATCGGCTAACTTTGTGCCAACAGTCGTGGTAAGACATAGGATGTAAGCATTATCCAGAATGATAGGGTGTAAAGCGTATGTAGGTGTGGCCTTTCAAGTCTGCCGTCAAATCCCAGGGCTCAACCTTGGATAGGCGGTGGAAACTACCAAGCTGGAGTACAGTAGGGACAAAGGGAAATTTCAATGGAATGATGAAATGTGTAGATATCGGAAAGAACACCAACAGCGAAAGCACTGTGCTGGGGCGACACTGATACTGAGAAACGAAAGCTAGGGGAGTGAATGGGATTAGATACACCAATAGTCCCAACCGTAAATGATGGATACTAGGCATTGTGCATATTGACCGGTGCAGTGTTGTAGCTAACGCGTTAAGTATCCCACTTGGGGAATCCTTGATGATTGAATGAACCAATATCTTTCCATGATTGCAATTTTAGAGAGACGCGAAAGCACAAGCTTATATATGTGTGTGTGAGAGAGAGAGAGAGAGAGAGAGAGGTTTGTATAAGGTTCCCACCTTGTACTATGTCAGCAAGGTGCAACTCTAAATTTTGCTAGAAGATGTAAAGATAATGGTAGAAACCGTAAGATGTCTTAAAAATCCATGTTCAACATAACTATAAAATTTAAAATTTCAAAAAAGGTGAAATTCTTTTAATCTAATAGATCTATAAATACTTGAAAGTCTTGAAAATAGATGGTCCAAATAACTTGTTACAATATGCACTATTTTTAGGCCTTTTTTTCTTTAAGTAACTCATCGAAAATTGCAAGTCAAGTATTGGAAAACCTTTATAATCGCTCATCTTGACTTAAACATTATGTTGTTAAAAAATTTAGGATTTCAAGCTCTAAAATTAGGCAATAGGTGTCTATATTTTTATTCTTTTAATAACTTAAATAACAGGTTCCTTATGCCTTTAATATTCCTTAAGAGAAAACTCTAAAAGCATTTAATTCCATATACTTTGAACATTAAAATTTAAAAAAAAATAAAATATTGGTGAAATGAAAGCAAGCTTTTCATAATTTTATATTGAGACAATTGAATTTAAAAATTAGAAAATATATACACTTAAAATTATGAAAGAAAAAAAGGTTTAAGAGTTACACACAAATTTTTTTTAAATAACTTGCAATAAAATTCAAATACATATCTATAAATCAAAACAAAACATAAAATTCATATAATGAAAATTGAATGGATGAAGAAAAATAGTGCCTTTCTTGTTTAAGAATGGCTTTAGAGAGCACGATACAAGCAAAGAAGCATGGAGGATGGGAAAGAAGGTGGGAGAAAAGGAATATTTGATATGCATTGAAAAAAGTCGTGGGCTTGGAGAAGGGTCCAAGTAAGAAAGAGGGTTATAAAAAACGTAGGATAATTTTGAATGGGAAATTTAAGGAAGCGGGTTAAGCTTTAATTACAAAACAACCCACATCTAAATTGGTTAAAAGACTTAACATTATAGTTAGTCATAGTAGAGGTCCAAAAGAATGGAAAATATCCACATTATGATCGTACCTAATTTTCCTCAAAACAATGGTGTAACTCACTAGGTAAGTTCCATAAAAATTGGAAATTAGTAATTACCTGCATGATAGATCTTCCTATTTAATATTAATAAGATCTTATCAAATAACTATTACTGTCATATAATTTACAAAAAATAAAAGCATCTAAAGTTCCAAAAAAATCTCACCTAAAGATCTTAAAATTTGGGGTTTCTCTTGCCTTTTTATGACATTTTTCTTAAGTACCATACCCTAACTCTACGATTCGTTAACATATCTTCTCTCTCATTGTAGAATCGCCCTTTATTCTTGTGAAAAGTGTCAACCCCTTAACTATAATTTAATAATGTATTATAGATACATGGGGTTTTGTTAGGGCACCAAGCTGGGACCCATACCAACCCAAAATCGATTTTCTCCGGAGTGCTTGCCATCCGGATTTGTGATCCAAAATGAAAATCATCGGGTTTTATAACACTCCATTGTCCCCTTGTTTTACAAATAAACTCTTTACTTCAAATTGCTAACTAGTAATTTTTATTTTCATTTTTTACTTTTGTATATGTCTACGAAGCTTTGCCTCACTGTTAGACATCTTGTTTGAGTGGCTGAAGTCAAGGTTTGAATTTTGAAATTTGTTCCTTTAAAACTGAACAAGCTTACTATTCTTTTTTTCATTTCTGATTTTCCACGTTATTTCTCTTTATAAGAAATTTACGCTAATATCCACCAAATTAATGTTATTAAATAATTTTCCCTCAAAATTTTAGTTTTATGTGCATACCTCCTTTTTTTTTATTATGAAGATAACACCACTTCAAATCTTTAATATCCAAAGTATCAAAACCATTCTATGACTTCAAATATTGAATATTTTATGTACAAAATCAAATGTGACTTATGATCTTCAAGTTTCAAAGTCACTTTAACTCCAGATCTTGAGGATACAAATTCGGGCCCCATATACTAAGTTGCATGTGATTTGGAATTTTTAAGATCCGAAGTCACATTTAATTAGGGTATTTAAGATTTTGAAGTCACATTTGGTGATCTTGAAGATACAAAGTCGGGCTCCTATATGCAAAGTTGAACATGACTTTGGAGCTTCAAGATCTGAAGATGTATATACAAAGTACTTTGTATATGGGGCCCTACTTCGGATCAAGTTTCATAGTCCTCGTCATAAAATGTCTTTGTCACTATGGATGTTGAGGATCCAAAGTGGTGGCAATTTAGGAACAAAAGAATAAAAGATAGGGGTATGCTCATAAAATACAAAAATTAGGGAATTTCTTTAATAACACTAATTTGCGTGGGTATTACCATAGATTTTTCTTTATATTTTCATGGTTCAATTTTGTCTTCTGATATCTTTCTTGCTCAATCAACTAGATTATGGTAGGGAGAGAGGCCTTCCAGATTTTATCAGTGTACTAGTTTGTAAATTTCTTTGAGTCAGTTTGCTTCAAAGCTTTGGGTACTTTAGCCAACAATTGCATGGGTGTTACACCTCCACATAATTTTTTGATGATTATGGCATACAAAATTCCAAGTGATAAACATGTGCTCATAATTGACTTTTTAAGTTTTCCGCAGGAAGCAGATATTATCCATCGGAGACCACATATTTGGATTATATCATTATTGAGAAGTCTATTTTGGTGGGCCAAGTGAAATAAAAGTGGCCCAGGGGTGAGTTTTTCTCTTCCATGTGATATCCAGAATGTCATTTGTAAACCTGTAGTTCACAATTACCTTGTCAACACTTTGAAATGAGAATTCACCATTTTAAGTAGACATCCAAATGATTTCTTAAACCCCATAACTCCCAAGAACTCCAACCCTACTTCCTTCAATCGTTGAGAGTGTATCATTTCTGCCATTTGAAGCCCATGAAGCTCCTGTTGTTTCTCTATATAATCATAAAGGTGATATATCTAAAGATAATGTCAAGGGAAGTTTAAAAACAGAACAATTCGTCAGTGCAATTCGGGTGAGTTATGGGTTTATTAGGGCAGAATCCGATAGAATTTCAACTTTCCAAAATTTAAACGTAGACCACTAAGGTTTGGCAAAGTTAATTGATGAGTCTCCATTTGAATAGGACAAACCAAGAGATGTTGAGGGTAACTCCAAGGCGTTGCAGTTCAAAAGTTGGTGAGCAGTAGTTTGTTAGGTATGGAAGTGTAGAAGCAGTTCAAAAGTTGGTGAGCAGTAGTTTGTTAGGTATGGAAGTGTAGAAGCATAGGATACTGAAAGAAAGACCTATGTAATCTTATGCCGAGGAAATATAATTTTTTTTTTTTTTAATTAATAATCATCCTTTATAATTTTGGCAACAAGATCACTCACAGGTAGTATTATTACAAACAATAGAAATTCTAAAATAAATAACACATCAATAAAATAAATCTCAACTACTTGATGTTAGTCATACAGCCTAATAATGTGCTTGAGAATATAAAATAAAAGATCAAGCAATTAAAAGAAAAGATGCCGGAGATTACCTCAACCAGGCTTTTTACGCCTCACATCGAGTCACTACATCCAATGACGCGAGATCAACGGTCTAGCTTCAATCTCGAACCGGGAAAGCTAATTTCGACCAAACTAAGTAATCACCCTTAAATCTCTATAAAACCTTAACTGCAAAATAATTAGGCTCAAACCCTAATTTTTCCAACCCTTGGATTAGATCAAGAGAAAGAGAGAGTCTCTATGTTGGATCAAGAGAGAGAGAGAGAGTCTCTATGTTGGGCATGCCTTTTTAGGAGAGAGAGTAGAGAGAGAAGGGTTCTTTTTAGGAGAGAGAGAAAATAAGAGGGACATGGCCCCTAGGAAAGATAGAGAGAGAGTTTGTGGGAGAGAGAGGTGTGTTGAGATGGGGGGAGTGCACCACTATTTATAATCAAATTTAGGTTTAGGGTTTCCATAGTTTGCCTCTTTTTTGAGATTGAATATGGACCGTTGATCAAAGTGACTTGTGGGGTGAGAGATCTGAGCCATCCATTCTTTAGATGGGCCATCAACATTATGGAAAGTGCATGAACCATTATCTCTCTTTCCTTAAACCATTTTCCCATCAATATATTTAAATAAATTAAATCCATTAAAAATATAGTGCATACCATAAATTGCATATTCCATCTCATATTTTCCATAAGAATATTTCAATAATATCAAGTCAAAATATTCCTTTGATAATCAAGATAAGATATGGTCAATATTTCCTTATCAACATTTGACCACATGCTACAAGATGTTACCATTTTTAACAATTCGTCAGTGCAATGCTACACTTGAGTTTGTGGGAAATTAAAGCTTGCTTTAACTATGCTCCATGTTTAGGAAAGCACCCTTCTTAGGGCTAATGATGAAGTTGAGAACGATTTCAATCTACCAGCCATAATTTTTCTAATCACCTTATATATGACCATAGGCTGTTAAGTCTAAAATTGATCATGGAGGGGAGATCAACTTAGGCCCACCCTTATTAAAAAAAAAAAAAGGATAAAAGAAAAAAGGAAAAAGAAGAAGACGAAGAAGAAGAAGGCAGTGTTATTTTCTGTTTCTTCTCCGTGTACTTTATATATCTGAAGCACTAATCAGAGGTATACCAACCCAATATGTCGGGCCGGAGGTAAATTAATTGTATATGAAAAGTATTCTTGATCAGAAGTTTTGTAAATTAACAGGTATTCCTTTCAAGTGCCCTACAATTGTAAGTACCTAGTACCCTTTACATGGTCCGAATCGTTGCTATGTCTTAGTTCATGATTAAAAACCCATATTGCACCCATTTTGAGTTTCATGATTAAAACCCACATTGTACCCACACATCACTGCAAGTCTTGAGGTGCTGCTTTTTTCAGATGTACCTCATATTTCTAGCAATGGCTCCTTGAGCTTATGTGGGGTTGGCCCTTCAACCATATCTTATATTGGTCAATAGCCTCCAACATTGTATGGAAGCTATTTAGACCAGTAGTATTGAAAACCGTACTACCTCAGAACATTCACCGAGTATATATTGATATATCTATCTTTGGCGCTTTTTTTATTAAACATGTTTTCAGTGGTGGTTAACTTCTTTCTTTCTGTCCTATCATATATTGTGGCCTCAAGCTCAAGGGCTAAAAAAAACTCATTAAGTCTATTCATACGAGCATTTTCGAACCCAATCTATCATTTTTTAATATGTCGAGAGGAATCCTCATCAATTTCCCCTCCATCATCAATGAACACGTTAACCCAGGCTTTCACCAGGTGATGCTTGCCTCCTTTGCCACATTTTTTCCCATTTTCCAGATAGGTTTATCACCTTTTCAACATTGATCGAGGTGTCAACCCTTTAATATTGGCAAGGTGTTTCTCCAGTCTATTAATACCCTCATTTGTATCCCAATGATAATAATTCAACAAACTGTAATTTGATCATTCATAATGGCAAAAACTATCTTTCCAACCCAAATTCCCACTCCTAAAAGAATAGGAAGCAGAGAGCTTGAAAGATCTCAAATATAGAAACATTATCCTCCATGTTTTGAATGAGCATCTAGCTTTAAATCACCCAAAATCTACCTCTTGACATTTCACAAAGAACCAAATCTTAAAATTTTGGGTTGATATGATTTCTCAAAGTTTATAAATTTTCTGATCTTCAAAAAATTCCTACCTTTTTTTTTTTTTTTTGGTCTTTTTCATCAAATTAGTAGTTGGGGACATAATAGGGGATGTACCGTATCACTGGGGTCCCTCACCTCTTAAAAATTGGGAAAGTTCTCTCAAGCCAAGGGCTACCTAAGGTGAGTGCCTTGGCTAAGGTTCTGGGTGCCTCCCTAGGGTTAAGTCGCCTTCTATGGAAGGCGACGTAAATATCAAAAAATGAAAAAAACATAAAAAATAAGTTCCCCAAATGTTTGTTTTATCATTTAAAAAACACGTTACAGGGGAGAAGAAAGCCTTTTAGAGATAATAGGGCTGATTTCCGATTTCAGGAAGTAATCAGCCCAAAGACTTCCCGAATTCCAACTGATCTGTGAGTCCCGATCTGGAGCAGCGATTTTATCAGAAAACTAGGTTCCAACAATTGAGGCTAATACGTCTAAAAAAATGGGAAAAGGAGAGTTACTCCGCACAAGATACAGATGCAATGATATGTAAGAAGCCATTTCATGCACCTAAAGTTATTACCCATTCTTCAACTGATTCAATTGGAAGCGTAAACTGCAAAAGAAATATGATCAGGGATACCATCCTCACAACCATTATATTCATTTTGAGCCACTCAGGCCACACAGTACACTCTTAGGTTTCTATTCAAGAAGAAATTCTTCAAATTTCAGAACCATTGGCAAGATATGCCCCAAACTAAGCAATGTGAGAATCAACAATGGTGCAAATGGGAGCATGTTGGGTTCTTCCTATCATAAGACTGTTGCAACACTATTAAAGTGGATTCAAGAAGGAAGAGAACCATGATGATTTCCAAATTGTTTCTCTTATGTAAGTATCCTTTGCCTGCCCCTGGTACAAAACTTGGGCATACAGCTCTAACGGCTCAAAGTAAAGGGGATCTTTCTTTTCCTCGTGCATTAATCAGGCCAGAGAGATGCTTGACCAAAAACAGTTCAGGATTCAATGAAGGACAATGTACATTGATCATAATCTCAGAGCATGGTGAAATATATCAAATTCCTATGCTTTGTCTCAAATCAGGACAACCTGTCATGGATAAATTCCAGTCTTTCACACTAGAGTCCTTCTGCCGCTATTGCTACAAAATCCAAATATTTAGAGGTGAACCCCTCCGATCTAAATTCAGTAAACAACAGAAACATTACGCTATATCTCACACAACTCTCTCAGTCTCCGGCTGCAATTGGGAAACCATGGATAGTACACGAGCCACAGACAAACAAGGGAGATACATGAAGCAAGTGTGTTCTCCATGATAGTTTTTGCCTGAGATATCGAATCCTGCGTTTTCAAAAGACAGGCCAGGGATATCTTTTTCTGCAGCTAGCCTTACTCTTAAGACTTGAAGGATATGAACATATTCTATCTCATTGAACTCAATAGTCTGGATTCAAATTGCTTGGAATTCTCATGATCCCTGGTTCAGTTCCCTTGGGAAACTTAAGGCTACCCAGAATCATTCATAGTTTTGAGGCTCCATAAGACAACCTGAAATGAATACATTTCTACTCCTACTGTCAAAGTTGAAGGACACTGCAACTTCTGCTCCATGGATTGATCCCCAATAAATGCATCCATAGAAGAACAGTGAAAATTAACACCTCAACCCACTAGGAAAAACCGTTTGTTATCGCATAATCCCTGTGCAACTATAGTGGTTTCAGGAACCAAAGACAGAATTAGGAGTAATAATTTTTGTTTGAAAACTCTTAAAAACAATTGGGCCCTTCCACTATATTCTGATTTAAATCACGACGAGACCCTAGACAATTGAAAGGCCATCAAGCACCATATTTGCAAACAAGGGAAAAACAACTTTCTAAATTCCTATGCTCCTATTGTTGAGGCAAAAATATAGGACATATTGGGTGCATGGCCCCTTACACTCATAAGCATTGCATACTCTAATTAGATTCACCATAAGAAATTAATAACAGAAACTGATTTGAAATGTTTTAATCCCATTCTGTTTTCTATGATCTCTAATGAACCAATCACCAAACTATTCAAGACTGTGGAATTCTTTTGATGATTCAGCTTAAACACAGACGAGCAATGGAGCTTTTTCCCTTCAGTTGATGACCAAGAACTGAATCCAATCACGCCCAGTGTCTTAGAAGAGCGAGAATAACCGTTAGAGAGTGAAGCTAATTCCACTTCTGCAAAAGATCGAATGGGAAGCTTCTTGAGCCTCAAAGGCGCACTTATATCCATTGACTTTAAGGCTTTCTGTATCTCTGGACCTTGAAATAAATCCAATTTGAGCAGAATTGGATGACGGATCATGCCTAAAAATTGTTTGTCCTCAACTGAAGTTCCCTTTATTTTAGTCATGGGAAAAGGAGTGAGAGAATGACTTAGATGAAGTTCAGAGGAAGGGATCAAGGATTTCTATGGTAAATATAAAGGCTTTGATCAATGAAGAAGTTACTGTGAAGTCCTAAAAAAAGTAGAAAAGTGGTGCCCACTATATCTCAAGCACAATAGAAGGCATGGACATGCAACCAACTTCCATTAAGCATATAGAAATCCACTACCATAAAGAAAGCTCAAAAGGTAAAGGAAATCGGAGCCCACATTTTTTATATATCTCATAACCACTCTTGAAGTGAAAACCAGATGGATGTAAAGCAAGACGTGGGAACCACCCATGCTACCTTAACAAACAAAAACCCCATTGCTCCCAAGCTTTAATCAAGTAAAAAACTATGAAATCCAATTTGCATGAGAGAGATCAAGATTTTCAGCCTTTGAAGTATGTCAAGAAAATAAAAACACTTCTAACCATCCATTTTCAACTGAACATTCCCATAGAGTTAACCACACTTGTGAAGCCACCATCCACCACAAGATTGAGCCCACTCACATACTTGGCCTCGTCACTCGCGAGATACACCGCCGCCTGTGCAATGTCATCTACAGTCAATGTGGGGCCCTTGAGGTTGGCGTTCTTTGCCACAAAGTTCTCGAATGCTGCCACTGCCTCTCCCTCCCCCTCATTCTCCGGCAGGTACGGCATTGACAACCTCGTTGCTATTGCGTGCGGCGAAATGCAATTCACTTTGATGCCGTGCGCACCGAGCTCCGCTGCACAATTCTTGGTTATGCCAACAACGGCATGCTTTGAGGCTGCGTACGCATGAGACGCAAGGCCACCACGGACGGCAGCAGTGCTTGCTATGGAGATTATGCAGCCCTTGTTGCGAGGGATCATGACGCGGGCTGCGTGCTTGGTGCAGAGGAAGACGCCACGAACGTTGACATCAATGACCCTCTGGAAGTCATCGGTGAGGGCATCGCGGATGTCCCGATATGGGGGCCCAGCAATGCCAGCATTGTTGACGAGAATGTCGAGAGGGCCATGGGTGGACTCGGTGGCATTGACTGCATTAGAGACATCGGACTCAATGGTGACATTGCAGTGGACATAGGATGCAAGGGGGCCAATGCTCTGGCAGACGCTGCGGCCGGCATCATCCTCCAAGTCCGCGATGCAGACACGAGCACCATGGGCAGCAAAGTGGCAGGCTATGGCGGCACCGATGCCATTGGCGCCTCCAGTCACAAGCGCCACCTTGCCCTCCAGCCTGCCCACACTAGCATTCAAGTTCTCGAGTTCAAAAAACGGCGACAAACCTACTTTTATGGCACTGGTGTCTTCATTAGAGATGTGAAGGTTGTCATCCAAAAGCAGTATAGGAAACAACATCACAATTGCTACTAGCCACTAGATGTCATACTACTAGATGTCAAATTGGAAGGCTCGGGAGTATGTCAAAGAGTTCAAGAATTCTTTTTGAATTGTCACTCTTGTCAATGACACACTCACAACCACTCAATTTGAAATATGAAAGTAATTACGGCCTCCTTGTATTAAAACTAAAAAACATACAAGGAGACAACTTACTTATTGTATTACTTTTAATAAAATAAGGTCATAATTATTTTTGTGGTAAGTATTGCCATTGACTAGACTCATAGTTCAAAAAAAAAAAAAAGAATCTCAAACTTTATATCGTACACCCAACCTTCCAATTTGACATCTAATGGATAGCAATTATGACCTTCCACTAACAAGGATAAATGGTCTCATGCTATATAATCACTAAACATAATCGGTCTCTTTATCTAGTTCCGTATCAGTACATTTCACGGCTATGGACCCTCTAGTTTGTTAATACGCTTATCACAACTCTACTGTTATAAATGGTGTTCTGTCGTTAAAAACGAAGAGGAGAGAGGATATTATTTTCATGAGAATAAGGCATGGAGTATTATCTTTATAACGGCCACTATGGCAAGCATTGTCAAGTCTTGCCGGAAGAATACAGTAGAAAAATACTCATGAACATGGGAACAAAAAAAGTGAATATTATCACTGTTCATCAACGGGTTGGATGGAGATGGAGGGAGAGCGGACCCACCAACAGTGTCATCATCATTTTTCAGTAGTTGCACTCTGGCTCCATCACCGTCCAACGCATCGATCGGATACTGATGACCCGTTACCAAAGGAAACTATAACAGACCACTCTATCCAAACGAGATGGCACTACTTATGTCCGGAAAAACCAAATATCAGCCCAATTTTTCGCCGGAAAAAATACTGGGTTGGTTATTAACATGGAAAAACAGAGTGGGTTTGCCATAAAAATTACCTTTTGGTGATTTGGGAAGCGTCTGAGCCTGTGATCTTGGTGTCAGTGGCCATGGCAGAAAGAGAGAGAAAACCCAAATCTCTCTTAAGAGACAACTCAAATCAAATAACCCCAATCACTTTGAAAAGAACCCAAATCGTAGTTTGACTGGCAAAAGAGTGGAGCTTCTGAGAAAGCTGATGTCTTGATCGAATTTCGAGCGCAGAGCAACTAAGTTGAAGGAATTTGTTGCCGGAAAAACCAGTAAGGGAGATATCTGGCACAGCTGGGGAGCTTTGGTGGTCTCTTCTGAGAAACTAAAAGAGAAGAGAGAGAAGAGTTGAGGGAGAGGGATCTATCCTTAACAGTGTGAGGGGACTCGCGAGGAAGGGGAGATGGACCAAAAATGTTGAATGATTGGTCGGTGGAAAAATATGACTTGACCAAGAGGGAGACTTTAGTAATTTTGCTTAAATTATGGGAGTGTAAGCCATGTGGCCGGAAAAAAAAACCTGAGGTCGTCGGAAAGAACGAAATTTTATTTCGTTAAAAAATTGGAGAGAGAGAGAGAGAGAGTGCAGTGTCTGACAATTCAGCGGCTCCAACGCCAAACCGGTCGAGTAGAACCGGCCCAGCCGAGTTGGTTTTTGATGGTTTAGGTAGTCCAGTGGGTATTTTAAAAATTAAATTAAAAAAAATTAAAATTCTCAAAATAAGGAATATGTTTGTAATGTGTGTTGTAATATTTTTTATTATTTGACAAATATTGGAAAGTATTCCGGCTATAAATATTTATTTCCGGCTATAGATATTTATTTTTATATTTTTCTTTCTTTTTTGGATTACTTATAAAATACTTTTGGGTAGAAATCGATTTTTTAAAATCAAATTTTTCACTATTTTTCAATTTTATTTGGATATGTTTTGTTTAATTATATTTTAAATATATTTTTTATATTCTCTTTTTTTATATTTTTGATTTTTTAGTACGTTTTTGTCCGGTTGAGACTAGTAGCCCAGTTGGGCCAGGTGAACTAGCCCATTTCCTGGTTACTCGGACCCAGCTTTGGCTAGTTTCCAAGTTGTGTCAATCAAACACTGAGAGAGATAAAGAAGAGAAAAGGTGGGTAGGTTCCCCCTATATTGGAAAAGGTGGGTAGGGTCCCCCTAGGGAAGATAATGCACATCTTTTCCCTTGTTCAAAACACCTATTTAGGCAAATTGTTTTAGTCTACGAATTTGGAAAGCATATCGCAATTACTAGATGATTATTTTTAAAAGAAATATATGAATTTTAAGTTTTGTGACACTTAAATCTAGCCCTTAAAAAATTAGACGGTCTCTATTCAATTTTTTGAGACATGAGTTTTTTCTAGCACATGCGAGTTTATTTCAAAAGTGTTTTTACCAAAGTTATTTCATGGGTTGTAAAGTTTACATCCCTAACATGTAATTTTACTCAAGCAAGAAAAGGGATAGCATACTCCCTAGGGAGAAGGAAATCTTTTCTAGCCCACAATTGTTTATTTTTTTATTATTTATAAAAAACATAACAAAGATGACTTTATTTTACCTTTTTATTCGAAAATCTATGAAAGTCTATTTCATTTGAATGGGAAAGTATCTCGTCCATAATAATAATTGTGACCTCCATATAATAAAGATAAAAGGGTGTTGTTTATGTAGAGCCAATGCTCTAAACAATCAAAGTAAAGTGCACCTTCAAATAGCATCGAGAAATGTGGTCTCAATACTGGAAATCTTTGTGATAGTTATATTTTTATCTTTACTTATAGAATTTAAAGCTTCAAAAATAGTATTGAAAATCTTGAAACTTGATGATCCAAAAATGCATTATAAGATACATTAGTTTCTAAATTTAAAATCTATTTTTTCTCATGTCCATACATCTTGAGGTCAAGATGATTAATTTGAGGATATTTGGGCATTAAAACATCTTCTAGTGAAAATTTTGAAGTGGGCTCTAATTTGATTGTTTAGAACCTTGACTCTATTTAAACTTTTTCCTGTTTTGGAAAAATATTTTGATAGGGCTGTAGTCCTATCAAAATAAGTAAAGCCTCATCTCAAAAGTCACTGAAAATAACAATTCTAACATTCGGAAAACCTTCAAATCATTCATTTCGGCCTTGAACTATTATGCTTGTAAAAAAAAATTAGGGTTTCAAGCCCTAAAATAGTGTGCATTGTACACATTATCTAGACCGTCTATATCCCCTTAAAAATAAGTGTTCTTGAATCTGCAAGATCTATACCATTTTTAGAGTTTCATATTATAGTTGGTGTTATAAATTAATTTTACCACCGTCATGGAGATTTCTGATGCCCAAAGTGCTTTCGGGACAAGGATTTGAGATTATAAAGCCTAAGCCTTATAGAAACTACATTCTTTTGTCCTTTTCTTTTTAAACTCATACATCGAAAGTGGGCTTTGTGGTGGACAACAATCAACCTCAAAAGTTTCCAACACGATTTCACATTGATCACACCCAGCAAAGCAATGGAAGAAAATGATGCAAATCGAACCTATTTTTCTTTTGAAAAGAAAGTCTATATTGTATACCCTACCCTACCATTCTCATATTTATTGATTACAATATATACCTTCTATATTAGCTGGATAATCCAATATATACCTTCCTTTCACATTTCTAACATTGACGTTGAATTCAGTTTCACACCACATGTTGCAAATGATTCCCAAATATGCTTGCCCCCCTGCCACCCACCCCAAAAGATGCTTCCACACCCCTCCCTCGCTCTCTCTCTCTCTCTCTCTCTCTCTCTACTA
>NW_006498403.1:1671415-1689439 GCF_000471905.2 Amborella trichopoda
CCGTCTCTCTCTCTCTCTCTCTCTCTCTCTCTAACTAATATCTCTCTCTCTCTCTCTCTCTCTCTCTCTCTCTCTCTCTCAGTGACCCTAGGTTGGGCAACGGGCCGGCTGACCAGGCTATGTCAGGCTCAGCCCTACCCAACATATTATCTTCTTCTTTTTTGTTGAACATTCACAAAAGTTTTTCATTCATCTCAAAATAGATTTACAATGTATACAAGAGGAAAACAAAGAATTAAAAAAAATTGACAACCACTAAGTCATGATTGACACCACTCTTGGTAGCAATATGCTTCTTCATTAGCCACCCTGTAACAATGACATATCTCAACCTATTGCGACGAAAGAATATCTTTAATTTTATGAAATTAAGATCTTAATCATCTAGATTGAATTTTTATCGTGCTAGGTAATTCCTATGCCAGTCAAGCTCATTGCGAGGCCTATAAGTGCTCTCTTTTGACAATGGATTCTCCTACCACTTCCAACCTTTTGATTCACTTAGAGTATTTTGATCATGACTGCCATTGGCATTGCATGCGGGATTAACATAACAATAATTATTACGGCTAGAGATTCAGTAAACCTCAGTTTACCGTTTCCTTCTCAACTCACATTTGAATGAGTCATATCTCATTCAATTTGTATTGATGCATAGATCCCTACAATTAAGGGATTGCAACCTTTAGGATTTGTATTACTGTATAGATCCCTACAATTACAGGATTTCAGACTCTTGTATTATCTACAAATATCCCTTTTTGGGTGGTACGCATTATTGAAAATTTTGTTTCTATTCAAATCGCTCCTCCAAACTTTCTCATGGTATCAGAGCATAAATTTTTTCCAGCAAGCAGTGATGATTAGGCGGAGAAAGTGTTGAAGAAAGCCATTAGATAACCATCCTGCGTACTTTGTTGAAGACATTAGCCCCTCAGATTTCCATTTAAGCTTTGAGTTTTGGAAGACTATTGAGTTGCAGACACATGCAATATATATTTTCAGGAGAGCCATTGCATGGATAGCCAATTGCAAGGCCATCCCAGTGTTTGCGATGCTCTCTTCATTGTTGCTTGGCAACGTTCGCAATAGGAAACCCGTCTCTCTCTCTAAGGTTTTCGAAACCACTTTTTTGTTATTGGGTCTTCAAAATTGGCCATATTTTTTTGGTAGTATGGGTTTCTCTCTCTACCCGCTGTTGCTTTAGAGAAAGCAAATTCCACTGCTGCTTGAAGCCTCTTCTCAGCCCTTTTTGGTAGCACGAGTTTCTGTCTCTACCCGCTGCTGTCTAGAAAGCAAGTCATCAAAAAAAAATCTCTACCGTTATTTTCTCTACAACTGTCTTTCTTTTTCAATCATGTCCACTGTACCATATGGAGAAGTTACTGATCCTTCTTCTCCCTTCTATCTTCATCACTCCAACAACCAGGGAATGTTGCTAGTTTCTCAACAACTCACTGGAGAAAATTACCCACTCTGGAAGAGAGCCATGAAGACTACTCTCGGTGCCAAGAACAAACTTGGTTTCATCAACAGCACCATTGCTTAGCTAAAGGAAGGTGCATCCAACCATGTTGCTTGGAATCGTTGCAATACCATGGTCTTATCCAAGATTTGGGATGTTGTTTGCAAGGATCTCACCAACAGTGTTGTCTACTTTGAAACTGCTCAAGAAGCATGGATGGACCTGCAAGAACGCTTTTCACAAGGTAATGCTGCTCAGATTTATCGCATTACTCGTGACATTTCAAATCACGTTCAGGATCAACTGACTGTCCTGCAATATTTCACCACACTTAAAGGATTTTGGGATGATATTGATTCCCTAACTATCACCCCAAAATGGTCATGTGGTGCAGTCAAAGAAATCACCCAATTGAAACAAAATGAAATGGTCTTTCAGTTCTTGATGGGTTTGAATGACTCTTTTTCCAATGTGAGGAGCAATATCCTTACTATGGATCCATTGCCTTCCATGAACAAAGCATATGCTTTGATTCTTCAAGATGAACGGTAACGAGTAGTTCAACTTCGTTCTGCACATCCCTTGGAAGGAGTTGTCATAGCTACGGGTAACTTCGATGGAAATGGTCGTGGCAGAGCTCGTTCAGACAACAATTATGCCAACCAATTTCGCGGAAGGGGCAATGGATGTGGAGGCCGAAGATGCGACAGACCCCGTTTTGATCACTGCGGATATTTTGGCCATGTCCGGGATCAATGTCACAAACTCCATGGATGGAAAACTCCTCGTAACAATGTCACTGCTGCAAACACTAGCAACAAGGATAATAATAGATCGGTCGAAAACTCTATAGTTGTTCACCTCTCTCCAGAGCAACATTCCCAACTTATGTCCTTGTTGAACATTGACAATAGCATATCATCAGCCAACCTGGTAGGTATGACTATGTCTTGTGCTTCCTACCATCTCTTTCATCACGGATCATTGATACATGGGCATCTAATCACATGCCATCCTCATTAGACCTTTTATCAAGTACAAAAACTATACATCCAAACCAGAATGTCAGACTTCCAAATGGTGATATAGTTAACGTTTCTCATAAATGAAATTGCTCCCTTTCACCATCATTACAACTTATTGATGTTTATATCTACCTTCTTTTGACTTGAACCTATTATCCGTGAATAAGCTAACCAAATCTCATAATTGTGCTGCTATTTTTTTTCTATGATTTCTGTGTACTTCAGGACCTAGCAACGAAGACGGTGATTGGTCTAGGTCAACGTGACTTCGCTTCCAAGCTGGCCTACCCATCATTTTCTGGGGAGAATGTGTTTTACCCGTCAGATACCTAATATACCGATTACCTCCCTCTGTTTTACAAAGACGCTCACTCAAAATACATGATAAGTTTTTTCCTCGTGCACGCATGTATATCTTTACTGGGTACCCCTATGGTCAGAAAGGATACATGCTCTATGACTTAGATGACCACAAATTTAGTGTCAATCGAGATGCCACTTTCCACGAGACTATCTTCCCATTTCTTATTGAGAAAGGCAAAACCAAGGACCTCTGTCCTTCTTCGTCTATGCCCCTCCCACTCATTGAGGACATTGAGATAAATTATCTTCCTTCACCTTCTCAATTAACTTCTGTTGTGCCTTCTTCTCCTTACCCCAACCCTTCCGCTCAACTTTCCGAATTGCCACCACCTACCCCAATTACGAATTTGCCATCATCTGAACCAACGCCATTGGATCCAATCCCTCCTACCAATGAACAACCTTGCAAATCCTCAATAATGCCTTGTCCGCCCGAGTGGCTTGCAGATTATCAATGCGCTCCAACACTCTCTTCACCTATGACCAATACCACATCTTCACATGGTCAACCAACAGATATCACCTATCCCTTTGCTCATTACATATCTTATGATTGATTTTCCTCCTCACACCGTGTCTTCCTTGCTTCCATATCATCTAACCATGAGCCCAGAAATTTTACCATTGCCATAAAAGATACCTGTTGGAGAGATATCATGACTGCAGAGATAAGAGCTCTTGAATCCAACAATACTTGGACCGTCACACCCTTGTCATACGGTAAACATGCCATTGGGTGCAAGTGGGTGTACAAAATCAGATACCATGCAGATGGAAGTTTTAAATGCTACAAAGTACGGCTTGTAGCAAAAGGTTACTCCCAAGCCGAAGGCACTGATTACCACGAGACATTCGCTCATGTGGCCAAACTTGTCACCGTCTGATGCCTCCTTATCATTGCAATTTCTAAATCCTAGCCTTTGTTCCAATTAGATGTCAACAATGCATTCCTCCACGGTGACCTAGCTGAAGAAGTATACATGCACTTGCCTCCTGGATTTCTTCAAAAGGAGGAGTATGAAGAACAACTTATTTGTCGCCTAAAGAAATCTCTATACGGCCTCAAACAAGAATCTCGAAATTGGTTTTCCAAATTCTCTACTTCTCTTATTCAAGCAGGTTTTCAACAATTCAAGGTAGACTATTCCATGTTCACTCTCAGAACTCAAGACCGTATTACAGTCATTCTTATCTATATTGATGACATCATTCTCACCAGGAATGATCCTTCTACAATTGATTCCTTAAAACGGATTTTGCACCGTCAGTTCTTATTAAAGGTTCTCGGATTCCTTAAGTATTTTTTTGGAATCGAAGTAGCTAGATCAAAAGAAGGAATATTTCTCTCCCAACGAAGATAACCTTTGGACATTTTGGAAGAAATAGGCTTACTCAAGGCAAAACCCACCGCATTTCCAATAGAACAAAATCTGAAACTCAATGCGGACGATGGAGCTCTTCTTTAGACCCAAGCTCTTATCGACGACTTGTTGGGCACTTGATTTACTTAACTATTACCCGACCGAAAATCACATTCTCTGTCAATGTCCTCAGTCAATTCATGCAAATACCGAGACAACCTCCTATGGATGCAGCTATGCGTGTTCTCAGATATTTAAAATCAAATCCCGAAAAAAGCATCATCATGCCATCGTCAAATTCCTTGCAGCTCTCTGCATATTGCAACTCATACTGGGCTAGCAGCCCTACTACTCGTCATTCTGTAACCAGATATTGTACATTTCTTGGAAACAGCCCCATCTCTTAACGAATTAAGAAATAATTCACCGTATCTCACTCATCTGCCAAAGCCGAGTATCGGGCCATGGCCACCACTACGTGTGAACTCATTTAGCTTAAAAATCCCCTTCAACATTTAAGAGTTCTACATTCATTGCCCATGCTCCTCTACTGTGATAATCAAGCTGCCTTACACATTGCATCTAATCTTGTGTTTCACGAACGCACCAAACACATAGAGCTGGATTGTTATGTTGTTCGTGAGAAGTTACTTGCAGGCATCATCCAAACTCAATAACTCCAAACAAGTAATCAACGAGCATAAGTATTTACCAAGCCTCTCAAAAAAGAGAAATTTACTTATTTACAATCCAAGTTGAGTGTCATCGATTTACACATATCAACTTGAGGGTAAGTCTTACGGCTAGAGACTCAGTAAACCTCAGTTTACCGTTTCCTTCTCAACCCACATTTGAATGAGTTATATCTCATTCAATTTGCATTGATGCATAGATCCCTACAATTAAGGGAATGCAACCTTTAGGATTTGTATTGTTGTATAGATCCCTACAATTACGGGATTTCAAACTCTTGAACTATCTACAAATACTCCTTTTTTGGTAGTACGCATTATTGGAAAATTTGTTTCTATTCAAATCGCTCCTCCAAAGTTTCACAATAATCTACAATTTGAAACTTGAAATTGGGCTTGTATTGGTTTTTGGGAACCAACACAGCTTTATTACCCGTTGTTTATGGTGAACCGGCCACTATAACAAATCTAATACTCCGTGAGTGTATCCCAACTATATTGTATAAGTTATATATACAATAATATGTCTATTTTATCACAAATGGGTTCCAATTGCTTGCTATTAGCATGCAGTGTTACTTTCCCTTTTGTTGAGGGTACAAGCCCCCTTGTAAACACTACCTCACTTTTTTAAGGGTGTGATTTGCATAAGATTGCAACCTTAAATAATCAAAATAAAGTGCACTTCCAAACTTTATCATCATATGCAGTTTGGGTGTCAAAAATTCTTGGAATGGTGTGAGAATCTATTTTTATCTCTAATTATAAAATTTTAAATGTAAAAAATAGTTCAAATCAAGTAGAACTATATACGCATGAAAATCTTGAAAATAAATAGCTCAGATAATGTGTTGCAAGATGTACTATTTATAGGAATTGAAATCTATTTTTTTCTCTATATCTCGATGTTGAGTTGATCAATTAGATGTTTTTCCAACATCAAAACAATCTTTTTCAAATGATTTTAGGGGTGTACTTTAATTCTACATTTTAAGGTATCAATGTCATTTAAACTATTTCCTTTTTTAAAAAACATAACCCTTTTTTGAGGATATCAAATGAGCAAGAGTTTCAAAAAACAAAGGGCATGCTTGAGAATCGAGCACTTGACCTATTGGCTGAGGAGGTATATCAAGAGTACAATAGCTAACTAATAAGTGTTTTTGCATTTGACGAAATAAACTGGAATGTTATATATATTCTTTATATTTTTATTTTTATTTTTTCAGTTAGACTGAACTCGGGCAAGTAACTTGTCTCGGTCAAAGGCCAAGCACCTCGACCGAGGTGAGTCTCAGTATCTTGCTTGAAACCTACTCTCGTATTATGGGCAAGTCTTAAGAAATTGAAACACTAAAAAAACAATATTTAATGTTATAGAGATACAAAATAGGAAAACTCAATCTAAACACCATCAAATATATGTGACTCTATCAAGGCAACTAGCAAGGAAATGATTTCATTATCCCAGAAGAACTACAAGATTGGGTAATTACAATGCTTACCTCACAATCAATGTACTACCATTGATTTCCTTTTCCACTACTACAAAAGAATCATCGAATCAATCTTCATTGTTGAAACACCACGATTCTGACTATAATGGAAAACACCGATGCAACCATCCAGCTCTCTCTTTCACAATATCTCCTTTCTCTCTCCACATGATGGCTTATACCAAAATAGTTTTTATAACGACAAGAAGTGCCATAATAATGAGAGAAATTCATTAGGGGCAATATTGTATCACATACTCAACAATCTCCATGTTGATATAAAATCGCACCCATTACCTTACTTATCATATTTGATTATTCTTTTGTTGATGAACTTATTGAGGATTGATGTCTTGTATTATGAGAAAATATATATGCCAAAGGTAGAGTCAAAGAGACGACTCCGGATGACCGTTAAAAGCCCGAAGGGCTTGAAGCTCGGAGGAGTCATCCTGTTAGGTAGACTCGATGGACTCGGCGCCTGCGGGGGTTGAGGGGCGACAGCCCCCGAGAGAAATTTTTATATCCGTACATAGGGTATTTCGGTAATCTGTACCATCTACCTGGGACTCTATATATTGTAGCGATAGGGGTTTTTTTTAGGGTTAAGAAAAAAACACAAATTTCTTTGTAATCAGAGAGAATAGAGAGGTGTGAGAAAGAGAGCTATTGTAACCCTATTCTCCATTGCTAGTAAAGAAGCTCTCATCTCCCTGTAGATGTAGGCACATTGCCGAACTACGTATATCTTTGCATTGTGGTTGGTTGTCTCTTTCATTTGTGTTTGTTTCATCTTTCTTGTTTTTATGGATTGCTTTTAGGGTTTTCTACAGAACCTAAAGAACTTAACAAACACGTGAACATGCATTGCTCACCTTCTTTTGCATTTATCCTTTTTATGCAAAGTTCACCTTTTTCTGATGCTTGAGTTCTTGAGGCAATTTCACCCTCACACATGATTTAGGTAAAACCTTTCCCACACAACTACGTTGTACAACCGACCTTCACACATGATTTAAGTAAAACCTTTCCCACACAACTACGCTTCACAACTGACCTTTACACATGATTTAGGTAAAACCTTTCCTACACAACTGCGTCAAGTGATAGTTGATTTCATTTTACTAAGATCCTTTGTATAAGTCATTCTCACAAAACTTTGCTTATGTTCACAACCTTGGCAATACTTTCCCATACTTTTTTAATTGCGATACACCCATTTTGCTCCATTTCAAATTATCATTCATTGATTAACCACAAGCTAGATAAGAAAACAACAAAAAAGTAAAATAACAAAAAGCATACTCAATTATCAAAATTAACAATAGAGTAGTATAAAACACTAAATAAATTAGACGTTCACCAATTTTTTAACAGTAACTCAAAAAGAATTCACGAAGTGTTTTCGGCTTTGCATCTTCTTGGGAAAGCTCTAAATCTTCATATTCTATACCTTACAGAATAACCTTGCTTTGCACCACTAATATCTTTTATTGCCAAGTCATGCATCCCTCTTTGAGCTTCATATTGCACTACAACTAAATTTATATTTTATTGAACAATTGTACTACCTAATAATTTATATAAGTTTATTTCTTGGACTTTCTTCATTATAACTAGAGCCCCTTTTGAATTGCTCCGTCTTCTATATCTAGATAAGAAAGTGAAATCAAACTCTTTTTCAAATCTATTACATGTCTCGTATTTTCAAGTTCAAACCATCCCATAACACGTCGTTATACAAATCAAGCCCATTTTAATCCTTTCACTCATTAAATTATTTCCCATTGATGCCAGTCTTCCCTCACATGGCTTGTATGCATCAAACTATAATTATTGTGGGCACATATGATATGTGACTCCATTATCAAGAATCTAACTTTGATAATACATGATATTGTATCCCACCATCAATACCACATCTTCATTACAATTGGATGTTGATTATTCAACTTGTTGAACCTCATTCTTGGCTTCACCTGTTGGTCTTGGCTTCACCATCTTGTTCTTGGCTTCACCATGCCGTTCCATTCCCAAACTAGAAATCTTTGAGGAATCAACCCTTTCTCTTTTCCAATATTCTTTTTTTATGTGGCAAGTTTTGCCACAAAACCAACGACCCCTTTTGTCATGAGATCCCCTCGACTTTGACTATAAATAACCCCTGCCACATGGGAAATTCCTTGATGAACCACGGCATTTATCCAACCATCATCTTGCTATAAGATCATCCATTCTTGAACCCATTGAACTTTCCATTAACACCTTTTGGAGTTCATTAGCAAGGAGAGTGCTACAAACCAAATTCAATTTGGGGGATCTTCTTCCTTAGTATAACTTAAGGTAATAGCAACATTATCATATGGTTCTAATGACAAACAATGTTTCGAACTCATCTTCCTCATCTATCTTCACTCTGATACTCTTGGGTTCGCAAATCGTTTTGCCAAATTCATTCAAGTGTTCTGATAATTTTATGTCATCTCTCATCCTCAAAAATAATTTTCTTTTAAAAGAAATTATTTTGTGGGGGATTTGGTTTGGTATAAGCTTTTTAACTTTGCCCATGAATCACTTTTCATCGTTTCTCCAACTATATTAAGTAGTATTCTATTTAGTCCTTATCCAACTCTTCTTAATCATCATCTTTCATTTTATTCGGCTACTTAGAGTTTTATTTGCTATGCTTTATAAAGACCTTGTTATACCAATATATCATAAACTTTTATTTTGAAATTCATAATCTTTTCTCTCATTCAAATTTTCTAGTTCAATTTTGTAAGTTGTTATTTTCCCCAAAAGCTACACACTTAATGGGGGTTCCCTTATTGCAGAGAATCCCCCAGTACAAAAAATCTAAGACCTAGAACCTAAGTTGCTATTATCACCAGCCATCTGATTTCAAGAATCCAAATGCCCAATAACAATATTGGTGTATTAAATTAGGAGAAAATAACTTGAAATCAAGATAAACAAAATAGGGAAACTCAGAATGACATTACATACTATAATCCAATCACCATCAATACACAAATATATATTGTTCACCCTAATCGAGCTACATCCACGAGTAATTGGTAGGAAAATGATTCTATGATCATGAAAGAATTACATGATTGGGTAAGTATAAAGGTTCTAACAATCGGTTAATCACTACTAATTCTCCTTTCTACCATTACAAAAGAACCAAGAAACCAACCTTTATTTTTTACTCCATCATCATGGTTCCACACGGAAAATGCTGATGAAACCACCCAAAATAGGGTGCAATGATAACTAGGGCTTTGCTCAAAATCCCTAATGTCAACCTCAACCAGAGCTTTCCGTCCTGAGTTCTCCTTTCGCTCTATAAAGCCCCCATTAAAAAGTCGTTTACATTATGACCAAAAAATACCCGTAACAATGCCAGAAATCCATTACCAACCTTATCAAATAAATCCAATTAAGGGTATCTGAATTAGGCGATCCAAGTTGACCCAATTAAGTTCATTGAACCTTTGTTCACAGTTCACACTGCAAACTTAATCTTCGCTTGGTCATCCAAAACCGGTTTCTTAGCCTCTAGAAGCGCTCATCCTCTTGGGCTAATCCATGTTCTTTTCCTTTCCACCTCTTCTCTCCTATCATCAGCTTACTCTTATATCCAACCCTAGCCATGTAAACAAAGGCAAGAAAATCTGGTTTCTAATCTAAGGGCCTATTTGGTAGGATGAATTCTACTTAGAGAGATTTTTGAAATTCAAAACCTGGGCCCTTCCCATTCTTACAATTTCAGATTATGTAATTGTTTGAGTAAACAAAATGACGATTTCGGCATGGAATTTCCGTTCTTAGAATGTTTCTCTAAACTTGTTATTTTGAAGATCCAAGATTTTATTTGATGTATGGATTTCAAGCCTCAGTCTCTCCTATACCATTCATATAAAACAATGGTTTTAACTCTACCGAACATGGTTTTGGGGATTCCAGAAGACTAGACTCGCTCCAACTATGCTAGTGATATGCAGAAGCACCATTAACATCAATGCTAAAATAACCCTAGGCTGGACCCATGATACGGAGTCATGACCATGGAAGCTGGTTTCTTCTGCATAAAATAGGGAGCACCAAAATCTTCAAGGAACTTTACCGGATGATCTCATTAAGCTTTCAGTTCTGGTTAGGCTTGAGCTCCAAGCAAACAAGCTTTCAGGGCCATTGCCTACTCTCAAAGTTCTCAGCTCTTTTAGAGCCCTTACTCTGGAAAACAACAGTTAGTTCTTAAATGTATTTTCCTTTTCTTTAATGTCTCAGTCTCTCTTTTAGTTCTAAAACATTAGCCAAATGAATTCGAAGTTTCACAGCATTTTCTGGCCAGAATTTCTCATTCAATCCTACCATTTTGGCACAAAAGCTTAATTTTCATATAAGCGAAGCGGGGAATTGAGATTGGTGTTTGTTCAAAATTTCTTTCAAAGAAAGTGAGATCTCAATCTATCCATTCGTTGGAATTTTATAGTATGCGGTCGGAGAGATGGGAAGCAACTGGTCATTCATTTCAGTAAGACCACAGTAAGGTCGAAGAAGGTCAGCCATGAAGCACTGGGAGCCTGTCCCTGCAGCTCAAGAGGCTAGTGCAGGTTACAAGGGGGTCACGACTACCCAGTTTGAGCTAGCACACACTGAAACTCCAGCTGTTGTGATAGCATATCATTCTGATCACCCATCAGTGACTGATTTCTTTGCTGGTTTCATTTTCTGTTCCTTTGGTTTGCTTTGGAATGCCACATTGTTTGATTTGACTTTCACCAAAGAAAATTTGGGTACCATATTTTACTGGTTTAGGTTCCCCAGTCAAAGAAAAGTGCACCATATCACCGGTGCTACTGAACAGAAGCTAAAACCCTAATGATGCTATTGTTAATGGCTAATTTTTGGGTTTAGGGAAACTGATATGAGTCTGCGGTTCAATTAGCTCTGAGAGGGCTTTGAATAATTCTTACTAAAACATTGACTTATGGAAATATGGGTTTCGAGAAACATCATATTTGGGTTTCCATGGATATCTGTTTGATTGCCCACAATGGAAATGGGAACTACAGGAATGCCTCCATGATTTTTCAAACTGATTTCCAAAGAGGCAAGAAAAGAAACTCAAAAACAGGAGCATTTGATTTTCAATAACCATAGGTTTTGAAAATCAAATATTCTGAATTCTCTCCTAGCCAAATGGGCCCTGAAAGGCTTTCCAATTGCTCCCCACTTAGTCATCCTAACCATTGCTAAATAGTAATAGGAGTAAGTCATCTAGCAATCACTTGACAAGATTGATCATCTGCTACCTTCTTTTTTAAAAAACCATTGGTAAGAAAAGATGTAGTCCACGGCTATGACCTGCATTACTAATGCGGTTAGGGCACATCTTAAGCATGAAACTAACATGTCTATGTTACCAAGTCACGGAAAGGATCAATAAATACAATTAATACTGGAAAAACAAAAAGTATAAACCAGTTTCGGTTGTGGAATCATTCAATCCTTCGAAGAAAAATGGTTTGATAGGGCCGTACCTCTATCAAAACAAGTAAAGCCTCACCTCATAACTCATCAAAAATTGCAATTCAAACATTAGAAAACCTTTACATCCATCATCTTGGCTTGAACATTCTAGTTGTAAAACAAAAAAGATTTCAAACGCTAAAAATAGTGTATATAGTAATAAATTATCTAGATTGTGCATTTTGCTTTAAAAATGTGTTCATAGATCCGAAAAATCTATACCATTTTTTGAACTTTGAATTTCATTGCTGGTGTTGGAAATTGATTCCAGAGCCATCATGGAAATTTACGTTGCCGAAAGTGCTTTCTAGATGAGGATTTGAGGTGACGGTTTATTCTATTTTCACAAAGCTTATAGAAAGCTCATCCTTATTTAAGTATACTAAATACAATAAAAATACATATGAGGGAATCTAAGAAGGGATCGTTACAGTCACAGAAAAAGCTAATCTTAACATCCAAGGCAAGGAGCTCAAATTCAAACGAAATTTCTCCCAAAACTCCCGAATCCCACAAAATTTATAACTAAACAAATACCCAAAAAAAAAAAAAGAAGAAATGGAAAAAAATGTATGACCAAAAAAAAAAACCAGGGGTGTCATCATCTAATATTAGCTCCGATGAAATTACCCTTTGCATCCCAAGGGCGGTTTTCGAATGACTTTCCAATGATGCTGCGCTTCTTGCTTATAGATCCATCCACACATCGATATTCAGGGAAATAATCTAGAAAACTTTTGCTCCCCAGGGTATTGACCCCATTGAATAGAAAGTTCCAAACCAAATCCTATTTAAAAATGAAAATGAAATTGAATAGCCACAATAAATCATACTTGCAAAAAACGACTGCACGTCTGATAAATATAGAATCTGAGATGAGTACTTCTAAAAATAAATATAGAATCTGAGATGAGTACTTCTAAAACCTACTAATCTTAAAAAGCTACCTGTGCAAGACTTTCCCCAAGCAATTTCTTCAAAAGCTGGTGGCCAGGATCCTAATTTACCATAATAACTTAATCAAACATGTATAAAATCTAGTAAATTTGTGCTTAGGAAGATGAAAAACAATGGAAATATCATCAAAGAAATGGCCATTGGCAGAGGTGGTCAGGATGGAGGGTGCCACAACGTGACGTCTAGAGTTTCATTCTCACTAAGGCCCCAAGTTAACAATAACAACAACAACGATGATGTTGATGATCATGATGATGATGATGATAATAGCAACCAATGGTTACACAAACTCACTAAGGCCCAAGTTAACAATAACAACAACAACGATGATGTTGATGATGATGATGATTATAGAAACCAATGGTTACACAAACAAAAGGCACGTGAAAGAAGGGCAAAGGAAGAGAAATCACCTTTTCTGCTCGCCATATTAGGTACTTGTGTTGTGCTTCACAGTTCCTATGAAGCTGTGATGCATTGGTTTCTACTTTTGCCTGGTCCATTAGCTGAAGCCATGCCTGTCATGTTTAATAAAGCTAGTAACACTTATCTACCGTTATTGGAAGAGTCACAATAATTTATCATACTTTTAAAAGTGGGTGTTGGAAATCAATAAACAACTTGGCTAGTAATCCTAGGATGGGTTGCTCGAAAATAACTCCTCGTGCATTTTAAAAAACACAACACCTTTAATTTGTATCTAAACTGGAATACATAAAAATACAACTCGGTTAGTAATCCTGGGATGGGTTGCTCAAAAATAACTCCTCGTGCATATTTAAAAAGCACAACACCTTTAATTTGTATCTAACCTGGAAAACATAAAAATAAGTAGATAGTTAACTTATCAAACATAAAAAGAAAATTGTTTCATACGGGCTGGACAGCGTGACTACATATGCGGTACAAAAAGTGTAAAGCATCTATCTTAAAGATGGATGAAAGTAGGTGTTCCATCTAAAAACAATGGAAACTAACGGTCCAAATGTTTTCTTACTAAATTATTTGTAGTTTTTAAATTTTACTTATTTTTTCATATTCATGATCTCCATGTTAGAGATTACATATCCTTAAAAATTAAGTCCAAAAATCCATCTCAAAAATAGATTTATTAATAAGCCCTCATTTCTACATATGCGGGCTTGGCCACATAGAAACCGGGTCCAACATAAAAAGCAGATAGTTGAGAATTCATAAGGTTTTCCTAACATTTTTCCTCATCCATCCAATCCTGATGTTTTAGCTTCTTAATAATCATTTCTGATTACTGTTAGCCTGTGGACTGGAAAGGGCTTCCGTTGAGAAATGGTAAAAGAAGTTCATACCTTGAAATACTCCTTAAATGCAGCGAAGAGTATGTCATGTAAATGTTGGTCTGAACAGAACTTGGACCAAATCACAATTGGTGAGAAGAATCCCAATGACTCACCTGTGATCTTGCTACCCCAGGGTAAAAGCTGCACAAAATCCGTATATATTTGGTGTGATTATACTCAAAACCATAAAGAAGAAACCACAAATAAGAGTCTGTATACCAAGCTGGTTGTGCAATTTGCTTTGCTCACCTCAGCGTATTTTTGCCCTAGAGGCATTAAATTTTTATAGTATTTGGCTTTGTAGTCTTCTGTATCTATCACGTCATGCAGAGGATTCAGGTCCCTAGAAAAACCAAATATGTTACATTTCAAAATCCCATAACTTGAAAACATGGAGAGAGAAACATGCAAACAGATTACAAACAGTGTCAGTTCGCAATGTTGTTATCTGTAACTTTCATGAATAAAAGATTCAAAGTATAAAGGCAGAAAATGCTCTTCTAGTTCATCCTAAAGAGAACAAGGGTCAAAACAGACTTCAACAGCTAGAGAAAGGTTCTTGTACAAGTAAGCAAGATAAACCCGTTTGAGTTAGTGTGACCGTGGTGTGATTGTTTGCCTTTTGGTATGCACAGATACGCAAACACACACAGATGAAATCATGTGTTTAAGTTAAAGTTATTTGAGACGCTGAAACCCTACGCTATATAATTACTTAAGACTCTGACTCAATCACAACCACTTCAGATCCATGGGCCTTATCCATGATATTCATATTCCTAAATGGATCAGGATCAATGAAATTTTCAATTTATGAGGTCCAATGCACTCTTGGCTTTTAAGCATCATCGGTAGTAACTAGCATATTTAGACAATACTGGTTAGGAGGGATAATTTGGTATAAGTGGAAGGGGCTCTAAACAGGCAAAGGGAAGGCCCAACACAATATGGATGGAGGAAGTGAGATGAGATATGGTGATTTATGGTCTGGCTGAGGATATGGCCCTTGATTAAGCAGAATAGCGAACAAGATTTGTATAGCCGACCCTAAATAGTTAGTATAAGGCTCGGATGATGATGATGAGTTGTAATTAACATAGAGGATATTGAAGCAACTAAAAATTTAAGCTAAACAAAGGCAGCAAAGGCCCGAAGGAAGTAAGCCTAAACTTAGCTTACATGTTCAATATAAATACTGTCAAGAAACCCACATTCTAAAAGGTGCAAAAAGGAGCAAATTTGGGAAACAAGAAGTCATTAACGATTGCCGAACTAAACATATGACCAAACAGGATCACAAGTATGCATGAGTTATGCAGTTAGCTTCATTATGAATCAAAATTAAGACTAGAAAAAGTCAGATTTCAAATTGTTGTAAGAGATGTACAAAGCTTTGAAATCAAATGCTTCCTCATGCAGTTAATGTCACCTGAGAATTAGATAATGTGCCATTATGGTGTGTCCAGAAGAGAAAAAGCAGTTCCAACAAGAGATTATTCCAAAAGTCATTGCCGTCCTAATTTGTACTTGAAAGGTCTAAAAGGGTGGATATGTTTTCGATTAATTCAAGTACTCTACTATTTAGGTGGTCAATACTGCATGCCTCATTGACATAAAGTTGAACACTGGCATTATATACACATGAGAGATGGCCATCTACTTCTCGATACCATTACTAGAAGGCATGTTACCCTTCATCACAAAGGAATGAAGGCTGATATCAGATTTAGTAGCTGAATAATATGGTCACATTAAAATATTCTTGTGTTAGCATGATGCATGAAGAACAACCATGCACATAAAAACACAATTTCACTGTTAGATAAACAAAGAAAATAACAAGTTTGCATAGTACTGATATTCAACACAATATATCATGAAAGAACGGCGAGAATAAGCAGGAAGAGCCCATAATCTGATGAGGGGCTTCAGAGGCCCATATGGTAATGGCTACATTGATTTATATGTCACATGCCAAAGAAGAATGAGAAGAAGCCCAAGAAACAGCAAAAATGAGCACGACCTCCACTGCGATGAAAGAAACATAACCATATCAACTAACAGGAAGCCACCATGTGATGGAAGATGAAGAAAGAGAAGCCTGGGAACCTTCATAAAAAAGAAGGGCTGGGTGATTTATTATAATTTCAATAAAAATTAAGCTGGTTTTCTATGAATGTACGAAGTGTGTTGAAGCCTATTAATGCGCAATTGAAGAGAAGTTTGCATTTGATATCATTACATGTTCATATATTTCCTAAAAACATCAACAAGCAAAATTGTCATAATAATTTTGTGCATAAACCATCATATTGATCCATATGCATTAGATTGCATGGTACTAATGGACATGTCAGAGTAGTTCAGTCACATCATTAGTACATTAAGAGCAATAATATTCCTATGGTATCTATTTAGAAAAGAGATGGTAAATCATTTGGGTACTGAATGACATATGACCATTTCATGTACATTACAGGGGTGACCAAATACAATGTTATTTCTAGTTCTCCACTCTTTCTTTTTGGTCATTAATTTTCCTCAATTTCTTACAGAGAGGCTCAGTGATCTTTAAGGTAGACAATTCAGAAAACCTGGCACTATTAGTTATTCCACACCAGTTTATGCCTAGCTGGGCTTTGATGTTCCAAGGGGCCTTATTCCACCTAAGTCAAGTGAGCCAAGTTAGTGAGAACCCTCCAGGCAGGTGTCTCGTGACTGGGCCTAGGCTGCTGCCCCGACAACTAACCTGAGTTTCGCAAAATCTAATTTTTTCAGTTTTTGGTAGATCTATTTATCCAAAGTGTAAATTTGGCATTAAAACTAATTATTTAATCCTTATGTGGACATTGATTTGTACTAGAAATTTGATTTTTTTAGAAGAACCCTCGCATTTCTATTCATGAATTTATCCATTCGTTTCAATTCGTAGTATAAATTTGCAGAGATTTTTTGTGTAAAGCTTTCTGCGCGTTGTATCAAATTGCAGAGATCCCTGTACATCTTTGAAATCTGATTTTGTTTACATTATGGATATGAACCAGTCTGATAGTGAATGAAGATTTTCAGCACATTCTTCATATTTCAGCTCTTCCCACAGATCTCTAAGAACATTATTCACTCATACTCTTATTACCCCTGGTGCAATTTATATATTTTCTCAAACAAATCATATATCTAAGAGATGTTTGTATCTGATGAAATAATGTTTCTTTTAGAGTGTCCCAAATTCTTTAGCGGTGTCAAGAAACATCACATATCACATTGGCACCTATTTGAGCCTCCATACTACTTCATAATCAAGTCATAATTATGTAATTCTCTCTTATCCACTCTTCATATCTACTAGCAGACTCACGAGGCTTGTTCTCAATCAAGTATTTCAATTTCCCCCTTGCACCGAGGGATGTTTTAACAGATTAGGCCTATACAACAGTAAAAGGACTTATTTAATTTTACTTAATTAATTTGCATCCCCACATGATCAGGAATAGTGGAGGTTCAAACTTCAATTTCATTTGCTATGAGTGTATGAAATAAAAGAGGAGGCAACTGGAGTCAACTGAATACAATCACTCAGACCAAGCCTAGATTGCTAGGAACAATGTTAAAAAAAAAAAAGAAGAAGAAGAAGAAGAAGAAAGAGAGAGAGAGAGAGAGAGAGAGAGAGAGAGAGAGAGAGAGAGAGAGAGAGAGAGAGAGAGAGAGAGAGAGAGAGTAGTAGTAGAGTAGAGTAGAGAGTAGTAAGTACGTACGTACGTACGTAGTACGTAAGTAACGTAACGTACGTAACGTAACGTAACGTAACGTA
>NW_006498403.1:1690608-1715973 GCF_000471905.2 Amborella trichopoda
GAGAGAGAGAGAGAGACTTATTATTCAGATCTGAGAATAGTCACTTTCTCACAATTGAACACACTAGGGGTAACACCACATTATCCAAATTCATAGCATCACCATCAGTACTTTTTTATTAGACATGTGCAGCACCTATACGCATGAAAAACTTAGCTTTTTGAGAGAACTCCAGTGAATCATCCACAGTTGCCCACAAGCCCTAGGAAGTAGCCTTTTATTTTTTGGGGTAGAGAATAAAAGCAATAGGAAAAAAATAGTTACAGTAGAGAATAAAAGCAAGGGGGAAAAAAAGGATTAATGTTCTGAAACCATGTTAGAGAAGGGGGAGAGAGAGATGGAAAGATAAAAGGGAGAAGAAGAGAGTGTGAAGTGAGAGTCCAATAGATCTCAAGCACTTCTCAAATCTCTTTTATATTAATAAAATTTGAGAAATAGCAAAACTGCCCACAGAAATAGGACATATAGGTCCTATTAACTTAAATAAAAGATAAATAAAGACGGAAAAAAAGGACTTTTAATAGCTTCAATAACATTTTCCAATGCACACATACCCAATCACAAAGACATATTACATATAAATAAGCAAAAAATATTTTTGATAGTTTTTATGGAGGATATGATAATGGTTAAGATGGCAAACAAAAATCTGCAACTCATAAAACTATATTCATGTTAGGGGCTGTGAAGAAGTTAAATTATGCAAAACTTCAATAACATTTGCCAATGCACACATAACCAATGACAAAGATATTACATATCAATAAGCAAATAATCTTCCTGAAAGTTTTCATGCAGGATCTGATAATGGTTACGATGGCAAATGACATCAGAAACTCACAAAACAACTACATTCGTGTTTGAGGCTGTGAAGAAGCTTGCACAAAATATGGGTACATCATACTCGGGCTCTGGGAACAAAGCAAAATCCAGCACCTGCAAAACATACAACGCAAGGTCAAAAACCACAATTAAACATATCATCTAGAAATGAAAAAAAAAAATCATGGGCATTGACTCTCTTCAGGACCTATGGAAATTAAAGAGGCATAAAATAAGTCATCCAATTTGCTGCAAACTAGTAAAACACGTAATTGGACTCCAGAAGTGGGATTTTTTCCTTACTAGTAAGTAAAGGGTACAATGTTTGCTCCTTCAAGTTTAAGAAGGGACCCAATGACGACTATAATAGGAATGTTGGGAGTTATTATATTTTATTTGTTGAATAAGAATCAAGTTAAAAATTATTTTTTTTTTTAGAACTAAGAATCAAGTTAAAATGTTCAAGGCAAAAAAATTATAATAACAAATGAAATTGTGATGCAGGTAGAATAATGAGAACAAGACCATTTTGTGCAAAAACTCAATCAATATATGCAATGGTCTAGAAAACAAAATTAATAACAGGCTGGATGAATGTCAAATTGACAGAGAAAAAGAAAGGCACACAACATTCCATTAAGAACTTATGAGAAAAAGATCATAAAGAAGCCCACCTGCATGGCATTATCCCCTTCAATGATCAAACCACGATAAAGTCTGATCTTAGAAGATTGAAATGCAAGGGTTTGAAGCTTTGTTTTGCCATCTATAGCCTTCAAATGTCTATAGTGTTCCTGACAAGTTCATATATTAGATGGAAATTAAAGGTGGTGCCAGCTAATACGTTTCTAGTTAATAGAAACAAAATACATCACATGATCAATGCTACGGTCAGGCAACACCCAAAAACTGAGTACATGGAATCTATCAACATCATAAAAAATCAGCTAGATAAACTCAGAAGTTTGTAGCTATAATGGTTCAAGTCACAGATCCAAGTCAAAATGCAAGTTGAAGGTATTATCTATCTTCCACTTGATCTGATATAGTTGTTTACGTTGTTAACTGTTAGAAATCACTTGTTATATATGTTTTAGAACCTATGTGTCCTAAGTTGTTTGTATGGGCAGTTTTGCCCTTACATATGTTTTATTAATAAATATCAATTTGAGAGGTGCGTGAGGCCCTTTCATATGTCTTATTAATAAATATTAGCTTTAGAGGTGTGTGAGGAACAAGGATCCTCTGTCTTCCCTCGCACATCTTCTCTCTCTTCTTCTTTCTCTTTTCTTTCTTTAGATTCTCTAACATGGCATCAGAGCAAACACGCCTAAATCCTTGTCTCTATCATCTTCTTCATTCTTTCTCTATCTTCTTTGCCCTAAATTTTTTTTTTACCTTTTTTAATCATAAATCCCTAGGACTGTTTGATCTAGGACTGCTCAATCTAAACCCTAGCGTCGTTTCCCAGGGTTTTGTGTGCAGAAGACTGTGCATTTGCTGTTAGTGTGGCGATATGCTGTGTGTGTGATTTCTCTTTTGAGATCAAGATCAACAAAGAGATTGCGACATAGTTTCAAGTTGCTGCCAGTCTATACTGCTATATTAGTGTTTTATCTTTCAAGGTCAAGATCTACAAAGAGATTGTGACATAGTATCAAGTTGCCGCCAGTCTATACTGCTATATATGTGTTTTATCTTTTGAGATCAAGATATATAGAGAGATCGTGACCTAGTTTCAATAATGGCAGCATGGTGATGCTCAGATGTGTGCCCTAATTCTTTAAAGTGTGAGAACATGAGCAGATCTGAAGGATAAGTATCTCTATCCTTCTAAGTGGTTCCCAACATTGTACTAGGCTTGTGTGAGTGACTGCAATTTGTTGATTCCAGTTGTCCTATTTCCCCTTTATTTTATATGTTCATGGATATGGAAATTAAACCTGGAATCCTCAGTCTCCCTGAAACTGTTGGGACATAAATCACCTCGGTAAAATTAAATGATTCTAATTATGATGTATGGACTCAATTTGTCAAAATATCCTTTGGTGCAAGGTGGAAACTGAAATACTTGACTCGTGACAAGCCAAGTAAATCTGATAGTAGATATAAAGAGTGGATGAGGGAGAATTACATAAATATGACCTGGTTGTGGACAAATAAGTCAGTGCCAATGTGATATTTCTTTACATGGCTAGAGAAATTTGGGACGCCTTGAAAGAAACATATTTATCAAATAAAAACATCTCTCAGGGGACTGTTCCAATTGCAACAAGGTAATAATAGTGTGAGGGAGTATTATAGTACCCTCAGGGGAATGTGGGAAGGGCTAAATCTATATCAACCTATATCTCGTGATGAGGAATTATAGAAGAGGCTGCATGAAGAATTTAGGGTTGCCAAATTTTTGTATGGCATTAATCCAAAGTACCATTCTATACATGGAAAGATCAACTCCCATCAATGACGACGTTTATCTATATCGACCTACCAAGCGCCAACAATAGTCAGGTTCTGCTGGTGACTTGTTCTTTTCGTAAAAGAATATTGCAAACTTGTTAAACAAGTATAGCAATCTATAGTTCCCTCTTCATCTTCTACTACCACCCTTGCCATTTCAGGCACTCCTGTGCTTCTTGCCTTTCTTGCCTCTCAGAAACCTGCCAATAGGGTGTCATTCTGTTCTAGTCTTCTAGAGTTGACAAATGGAGACTTGTTCCATTTACAGTGATTCATTCTGATATATGGGGCAAAGCTAAGAGTACAAAGATTTGTCTGGTCATAGCAATGTTTTAAAATGTGGGATGCGGCCAAAACAATTGGAGGGGGGGTGGGTTTATGCAGCTCGATGCAATCCGGATGCGAATGCATCACCGTGACGCAGTCAATAAAATAAAAAAAAATAATTAAAAATCTAAAAAAAAAGGTTAATGCATAGAAAAAATATGAAGGTGATATATGTGATAGTAGGTAATTAGTTTATTCATTAACTCTAAAATTATCAGCTATCGGAGATTCTGTATCTACTATGCCCTGATAGAAACTAGAAACTTGAAACTAGATTCATAAAACATTCAAGAAGGAACTACCATAAGTATAAATCTGCAACCACAAACTCTAAAGTTACAAAATACAACAAACTAAAAGTCCATGAAGATTAAAGAGTTTAAAAGTCAAGCTCAAGAAGAGTCAATACATTCATCATCATTTACTTGAAGCAAGTATCGATTTCTTCACGGCCTTTGAAACCCCGATTTGTTGTCACAAGTTCGCCTAAACTTTCTCAAATCAACACCCAAAAGATAAAAATCAACAACCACATCAACAAATGCACAAATCAAAGAACTTCAACAAATAAAATTCTGTCCAAATTTTTTTTTTGATTCAATCGATCCAATAAAAGCCACGAATGTGGCTGAAAATGATGTTCGGGGGTTTAATACCCCCACAACCCCTTCCCTGCATTTTCGAAGGTCAAATTGACCTTATTACCCCTGCCCCAGGGGTTTAATTTCTAAAAACATGGCGAGCAGATTATGCGGCCTGATGCGCTCGATGCAGGATGCGGCTCTAATTGATGTAGGGAGAAAAAGTAACTGGAATAATAAAAATAAAAAAATAAAATGGTTAGAGAGAATATCTCAAGGTCTGCAGAGAAGTCCACCCCGAAAACGATCTTTTCACAAGACCAAGTTTTACTCAATTTCAATCTTTGATCTTTACAATGAGGGACTCTTCCCTTTAAAAACAAAATAAAAAATATAAAACCTATAAAATTCTCTCTCTCTAGCTTACACGATTTTCCCACACGTTTTTCCCAAGCCCCTATTTTCTCTCTTCATCTCCCTATTTTCTCTCTACATCACGTACTTCCCTCTATTTCCTCCCACGTAATCTCTATCTCCCTCCCATGTCATCTATATCTCCATCTCTTTCTCTAAATCGCATGTTATCTTTTCTTTTTAAAAAGATAATAAAAGACAACCTCTACTTAAAAGATAACCTCTACTTATCAAGATAAGTTATTTCCTTAACCAAAATATAAGCCAACTCACGCCCACTAACTCACGTACCAAAAATCTTAAATCCGCTAAATATAACAAAATCTCAACAATAAAAATATAAAAATAGAAAATAAAAACAACCCTAATTTTTCTTATGTGCATCATTCATCCCAGGTTGGGAGAAGCATGACCTCGAGCTTATAGAACTCAAATATATTAGAGGCCTTCTCGAAAATTGGTTATGTAGTCCCACCATGTGCGTCGACACTTTTCCTTTAATCTCTTCATTAAGCCGATTCATCTAATGCTTTGTGCTTATCTTGAAGTAGAATACAGGGATCTCGGGCCCAATCTTGATTTTTCCTTCAGACTCACTTTGTTGGATTTCGAATATTGCATCACACATATCTTCTTCTTCACAATCGATTTTCAAAATTTCTTGCACATTGGGGTTATCGATGTCGTCTTTTGTATCGAGATCTATCTCTTCATATTCTTGTTCCTCTTATTCTGATTGCAATCTATGCAATAGATCTCATAGACATTGTTCTACTACTTTGCTAATATGCTCTACTAAGTCTTCTTTGAGTCTATCAAATCTTTGATCGAAGCTCTCCATAGTTGTTAACGTACGGATATAGATATGTATCATACTGATACATATCAGTATGGATATGCATCTGTATGGATATATATCTATTGATAAGATTAGGCAATCTCTATCCATAACCGTTGGTATTTATCTTTAATTGTTACTGGAACGTATGACGTATGGATATAGATATGTATCCATAGGTCTTCAGGTTCATAGCGTGACCGAAAGAAGCAGTGGTCTCTATGTTCAGATGGCTTGAACAACAAGCACAGATTATTTGAACAACAAGCACAGAAAAGCGACAGACCTCAGGAACAGATGGCCTCAGGAATATCCAGAATCGAGTAACGAAAAAACTCGATCAGCAGCAGACAAACAAGCATTCGGAATATCCGGGATCGAGTAACAAAAAACTCAATCAACAAACAGGATTGAATAACGGAAAACACGATCATCAAAAATGATCGAGTAACGGAAAACACGATCATCAAACAGGATCGAGCAACGGAAAACTCCATCATATTTAATGATTGAGTTTTTCGTTACTCAATCCTATTGGATGATGGAGTTTTTCGTCGCTCCATCCAGTGTGATGATCAAGTTTTTTTTTTCCTTACTCGATCCTGTCTGTTCCAGAGGCCTATTGATTTGGTGTTATGCGAGACTGCTCTGTTCGAAGCGTCGGTTTCTGAGGATCGCTAATTTGCAAAATTCACCTCTGTTTCGAAGGCTTGTTTGTCTGTTGTTGATCGAGTTTTTCGTTACTCGATTGCGAATGTTCTTGAGGCCGTCTATTCCTGAGGTCTGTCGCTTTTTTGTGCTTGTTGTTCAAGCAATCTGTGCTTGTTGCTTAAGCAATCTAAGCATGGAGACCATTCCTTCTATCGGTCACACCATGAACTTGAAGATCCAACTCATTCGTTTATGCAACTTATTGTTCAAACTTCAGATGCAACTTATTGTCAACTTATTGTTCAAACTTCAGATGCAACTTATTGTCAACTTATTGTCAGCTTATTGTCAAAGCATCTTGAGTTTGAGGGAGGGTGTTAACGTATAGATATGGATATGTATCATACTGATACATATCAGTATGGATATGCATCTGTATGGATACATATCTATTGATAAGATTAGGTGGTTTCTATCCATAACCGTTAATATTTATCTTTAACTGTTACTGAAACGTATGACATATGGATATGTATCATATTGATACATATCAGTATGGATATGCATCTACATGGATACATATCTCTTGATAAGATTAAGTGGTGTCTATCCATAACCGTTGGTATTTATCTTTAACTGTTACTGGTCGTATATTTATACAGAGTCTTGTATATTCTTGATTAATCAATTTAATAGAGTTCTCTGCAGTATTCTGAAAATTGTAACAAGCGCTAGATCAGGGATATAAGACTCTGATACCAACTGATGCAGGGAGAAAAGTAACAGGAATAATAAAAATAAAAAAAATAAAATGGTTGAGAGAATAAACCCTCTCTCAAGGTCTGTAAGGGAGTCCACCCCAAAAACGATCTTTTCACAAGACCATGTTCTACTCAATTTCAACCTTTGATCTTTACAATGAGGGACTCTTCCCTTTAATTATAAAATAAGAAATAAAAAACCCATAAAATTCTGTCTCTAACTCAAACGATTTTCCCACTAGTTTTTCCCAAGCCTCTATTTTCTCTCTCTTCATCTCCCTATTTTCGTTCTAAGTCATGTACTTCCCTCTATTTCCTCCCATGTAATCTCTATCGCCCCCCCATGTTATCTCTATCTCCATCTATCTCTCTAAATTTCATGTTATCTTTTCTTTCTAAAAAGATAATAAAAGATAACCTCTACTTAAAAGATAACATCTACTTATCAAGATAAGTTATGTCCTTAACCAAAAGATAAGCCAACTCATGCCCACTAACTCACATACCAAAAATCCTATATCCACTAAATATAACCAAATCTCAACAATAAAATTATAAAAATAAAAGTAAAAAAAACATTAATTTTTAGACTCAAGGAAGACCTAGTAGAGCGTACTAGCAAAGTGGCAGAACAATGTCTACGAGATCTATTTCATAGATTGCAATCGGAACAATAGGAACAAGAATATGAAGAGGTAGATCTTGATACAAAAGGCGATGTCAATAACCTCAATGTGCAAGAAATTTTGAAAATCAATTATGAAGAAGTTATGTTTGATGCAGTATTTGAAAACCAACCAAGTGAGTCTGAATGAAAAATCAAGATTGAACCCGAGATCACTGTGTTGTACTTCGAGATAAGCACAAAGCATTCGATGAATTGGCTTAATGAAGAAATTGAAGAAAAAGTGTCGAGGCGCATAGTGGGACTACATCACCAACTTTTGAGAAGGCCTCTAAAATATTTGAGTTCTATAAGCTTGAGGTCAAGCTTCTCCCATCCTGGGGAGCATGATACAAATAAAAAAAAAGAAAATTACAGATACCCCCCAAAATCAACTTCTACAGATCCTACCCCCCAATACTTTTTGTATTATGCCTTAAACCCCAACACTATTTTTCCTTGTATTTACCTCCCCCCCAATCAAATAGTCAATGAGTTTTGGGACAAAATTAACATTTTTCTCTTTCTTCCCCTTTTTTATCTCTACCTCTCTCCATACATCCTCTCTCTTTCTCTCTACTTGTTTATCTCTCTCTCTACCCTCCCTCACTCTTTCTCTCTCTACCCTCCCTCACCATTTCTATCTCTACCCTCCCTCACTCTTTCTCTCCCTACCCTCCCTCACCGTTTCTCTCTCTACTCTCACTCACTCTCTCTTTCCCTCTCCAATTTTTTTATGTGCCAGATCGCAAAAGAAAATGTTGATCCGGCAAAGAGTATGTCAAACAGCATAAAAAATTGGAGAGAGAAAGAGAGGTAGAGAGAGAAAGAGTGAGGGAGGGTAGAGAGAGAAAGAGAAATAAGAGAGAAGCAACTGTAGAGAGAGAACGAGGATGGGTGGAGAGAAGTAGAGAGAAAAAAGAGATAAAAGGGGAAGAAAGAGAAAAAGGGCAATTTTGTTACAAAATTCATTGACTTTTTTATCGAAGGGGTAAATACAAGAAAAAATAATGCTAGGGTATAATATAAAAAGTATTAGGGATAGGATGCGTAGAAAGTTGATTTTGGGATGGTATTCTCCCTAAAAAATTTAGGATTTTTTTTATTTTCTATTTTTATATTTTTATTGTAGAGATTTGGTTAGATTTAGTGGATTTAGGATTTTTGGTACATGAGTTAGTGGGCGTGAGCTGGCTTATCTTTTGGTTAAGAAAATAATTTATCTTGATAAATAGAAATTATCTTTGAGTAGAAGTTATCTTTTATTATCTTTTTAGAAAGAAAGACAACATGAGATTTAGAGAGATAGATGGAGATAGAGATGACATAGGAGGGAGATAGAGATTACGTGGGAGGAAATAGAGTGAAGTACGTGACTTACAAATAAAATAGGGAGATGAAGAGAGAGAAAATAGAGGCTGGGAAAATGTGTGGGAAACAGTGTTTTAAAATGCGGCCGCATCGCCGCATCATGCGGTATGCGGTGGGCTTCGCATCAGAACTGACCGCATATGTGCTTCTAACCTATGCGGCCACATATGCGCTGCATCAAGCCGCATCGTAGCCACATCCCGCATCGGACCGCATTCCCTTCTGTCGAAATTTTTTTCAATTTTGCCCCTCGAGAAGGGACAAAATGGTCTTTTTGACCATCCAAAAATTGGGAAAACTGTTTGGGGGGTATTAAACCCCCTAAACAATGATTTCCAGCCACTTTTGTGGCATTTCTTGCATCAAATTGAGGGAAAAAAAAATTGGCGGAAATTTATATTTTATTCAAATCTTCGATTTGGCGGTTGTTTGATACTTGGATGTTGATTTGATGCTTTTGATTGTTAATTTGGGGATGTTAGGGTGAATTTGTGATAAGAAATCGGGGGGCAAAATTTGCCTTCAAATTTCAAAATTGACTCTTAAAATGGATGATTGTATTAAGTTAGTAACTATTAACTCTTATTGAGCTTGAAGTTTAGTTTGTAATATCACTATTTCGTGCTTATGGTTGTTTATGGTTGTGCTTATGATTGTGCTTATGGTTGTTGATGGTTGTGCTTTCATGCTTATGGTTGTGCTTATGGTACATATTTGTGCTTATGGTTGTTGATTGTTGAATGTTTTATAAAGCTAGTTTCAAGTTTCTAGTTTTTATCAGGGGATAGTGGATAACTGGATACAGAATCTCTGACAGCTAATAATTTTAAAGTTAATCATTAAACTAAAATACCTTCTATCACATATATCACCTCCATATTTTTTCTTATACATTGACCTATTTTTTTAGCTTTTTTAGAATTATTTTACATTTATTGACCGCATCGTCGCGATGCACCCGCATCCGGGCCACATCGAGCCGCATCGGCCCCCCCACCGCTTTTGGCCGCATCCCGCATTTTAAAACACTGGTGGGAAAATCATATAAGTTAGAGAATTTTATGAGTTTTTTATTTCTCATTTTGTATTTAAAGGGAAGAGTACCTCATTGTAAAGAGCAGGTACAATGAGGGACTCTTCCCTTTAAATACAAAATAAGAAATTAAAAACCCATAAAATTCTCTCTAACTTACACAATTTTCCCACACGTTTTTCCCAAGCCCCTATTTTCTCTCTCTTCATTTCTCTATTTTCTAAGTTACGTACTTCTCTCTATTTCCTCTCACATAATCTCTATCTCCCTCCCATATCATCTCTATCTCCATCTATCTCTCTAAATCTCATGTTATCTTTTCTTTCTAAAAAGATAATAAAAAATAACTTCTACTTAAAAGATAACCACTACTTATCAAGATAAGTTATTTCTTTAACCAAAAGATAAGTCAACTCACGCCCAATAACTCACATAACAAAAATCCTAAATCCACTAAATCTAACCAAATCTCTACAACAAAAATATAAAAATAGAAAATAACAAAAACCCTAATGTTTTTTATTTGCATCACTAATACGGAGAGATGCGGCTCATATGCAGGCGCATCGCTCCAAACCGCATATGGGGGCATGTGCAATACGCTGGGCAGCACATAGTGCCTGATGCGACCGCATTTTAAAACACAATGATAAATATTTTGCAATTGTCGTGGATGATGATTTACGAATAACATGGTTATATATAATAAAAGAGAGGTGAGGTTTTCGCTATTTTAAATTGTCTCACGAAGAGATCCAAACTCAATAGAATAAGAATGTGTGTATTTTACATTGTGATAATGCTAAAGAGTATCTTTCTAGAGAATTTCAAAATTATTTTCCTCCAAATGAGATTTTACACCAAACTTCTTTTGTACATACTCCTCAACAGAATGGGGATGCTAAAATTAAATATTCAACACTTACTTAAAGTAGCCTGTTCTCTGCTCATTACAATGCATGTTCCAAATGTTCATTTGGGAGATGCATTGCTGACCTCATGTTTATCTAATTAATCATATGTCCTCTTCAGTCTTAAATGGAAGAACACCACACTCGGTTCTCTTTTCTGATATTTCTTTGTTTGTTGTTCGTCCTCAAGTATTTAGGTGTGTTTACTTAATTTATATGTTATGTACTGGTAATGATACGCTAGATCCCCAGGCTGTCAAGTGTATCTTTCTTGCGTATTCATGCTTCCAAAACGGTTATCCTTATTATCAACCTAGTTATGAAAGAAATTTGTTTGTGTTGATGTTCCTTTTCTTAAAATACTCCTTATTTTTCTGAACAGTTATGTGCTTGATACAAATCTTTTTTATCCTGCTTCTCAAGAAGTCTCAAAATCCTTGCCTTCTATGATTCCTCTTCCTAATCTTTTTTATACTTCTTCTTCATTTCAGTTACCCAATTCCACTGAATCTTGTACATCTACACGCCATGATGTTTCTCAAGAGCAGCCCATAAAGACTTATGCCAAAAGAAAAATGCCAGGTGGACATCCTCCACCACTCAGCGAGCCACTCAATCATCACCTTTGTCTATTGATCCACTTCCTTCTTGTGATGGTGATGTACCTATTGCCATCCATAAAGGTATCAAGACTTGTATTCAACATCTGATTGCACATTTTGTTACTTTTACAAACTTGCCTCCATCATATTAAAGTTTTACTTTAGCCCTTTCATCTACTTTTGTTCCTAAGATCTATCAAGAAGCACTTTATCATACTGGGTGGAAGAGAGGAATGGAAGAGGAGATGGATGTACTTCATTCAAATGATACAAGAGAATTTACTGAGTTACCAACTAGAAAAAGAACTGTTGGGTGTCGATGGGTTTATGCAGTAAAATGTCAACCTGATAGCACTCTAAAAAAATTAAAAGCTAGATTGGTAGCCAAGGGATAGACACAAATATTTGGTATTGACTACTCTGGAACATTCGCCCTTGTTGCCAAACATAATTCAATTCGAGTTGTTATATTTGTGGCTGCCAACAAGGGATAATCGTTGTGGTAACTTGATGTCAAGAATGCTCTCCTCCATTGTGATTTATAAGATGAGGTGTACATCGAGCAACCATCTGGGTTTGTTGCTCGGGGCAGCTGGATAAATTGTGTAAGCTGAAGAAAGCAATTCAGGGCCTGAAACACTCCCTATGTGCATGGTGTAATAGATTATATGAAATTGTTATAGCATATGGATTTCGGTGCAATCATGCAGATCATTCAGTGTTTATTTGGAAATAGAAATCCAAAATAATTATGACATTGTTGTGTTACTGGCAATGACCAAGAAGGAATCAGTCATTTGAAAAGACATCTAACACAATATGTTCAGACAAAGGATTCAGCTAAGGTACTTTCTAGGAATTGAAGTAACCAGATTAAAGCATGGCATTAGTTTATCTCAAAGAAAATACGTGATTGATTTATTAATAAAACTACAATGTTGGTTGCTAGACCAGTGGATAAGCTATGGCTCATATGCAAATTATTGGCTGATCAGCAAGAGTTGTTTGAAGATCTAGGAAGGTACAGAAGACTGGTAGGCTGGCAGACACCATCACCAAGCCTGATTTTGCTTTTCCAGTTATGAGGAGTCCTCACTGGGATGCTACTCAAGGGAGGCCCAGGTCGAAGTTTGATTTATAAGCCAAATAATCATTCAGCCATTGAAAGTTACTCAGACACTAATTAGGCAGTTTCACCACCTGATAGGCACTCTACCACAGAGTTGTTGGAAATGCCTGGGAACCCGAATTGTTTTAGGAACCGAAATCGCGGCCGGCTAGAAGATTCATGTCTTAAGAATCGTTGTCCGTACAATAAGAATCGCTAGGAACGAGATTCCTAGGTTTTGAGAATCGTGTTTCGATTGAAATAGATCCAAGTTTCATCCACATATGGAATCGAGATTCCGTCCTCCTTGGAATCGATATTCTCATCCCCTAGAATCGACACTCCAGGAGTCAAGATTCATTAATATACAAAATCAAGTTTCTGACATCTATGGAATCGTGCTTCTGACCTATGTGGAACAAAGATATAGCGTTGTTCCAAATCATGATTCTAACATATTTAGAATCGAGTTTCTGAAGTATATCGATCAGAGATCCATGTCAGTTTGAGATTGAGATTTACAATACTATAGACTATGGAATGCGTTTGACGATCCCTACCAGGAATAGAGATTACATTTTTATGGAGAAGGAAGCCACAAGCACATCTTGAGCCTCATCAACTTTAGAACCTATATTGGATATCTCTCAATAGAAGGTTTCCCAAATTTTAAAGTAATTGTGTTTGACTATTGAACTTACAATCATTATATACAAAAGACAAGTATTTCTAAATTATGATTTTGATTGCAGTATTATAAAGACAAAATAGGATTATGCCTATACCCTGGTTTTACTTTTAATTGTATGTGTTGTATTTACCCCAGTTATATTTTAAATTTAAGGGAAAGGCCATCCAGGGTGGCACAAGTAAAATAATGAAACCTTGCAACCACTAGAAGCATTCGAAGGAAGATTTCTACTCCAATTGATGTGAAATCAAGATTTAATCCAAGCTGGAATCCAGATTCGATATATTTGAGAATTTCTACCCACAATTAATGGGTTCAAGTTTTCAAAGATGTGTTGGATCGAGATTCTGAAATTAAGGATTGAGTTTCCTGGGTTCCGACAGATGGTTTCTAAAGATGTGTTGAATCGAGATTCCGAAATTAAATAATCGAGTTTCCTTGGTTCCGAAATATGATTTCTAAATATATGTCGAATCGAGATTCCGAAATTAAAGAATCGAGTTTCCTTGGCTCTGAAAACGGTTTTCGTTGAGATTCCTTAACGGAAAGGCAAAATCGGGTTTCGGAACGAAAAATGCTTGGTCGGTGGAGAGATTCTGGTAACTATAGTCTACCACATGTTATTGTACATTTATTGGTGGAAAATTGGTAACATGGAGAAGCAAGAAACAAGATGTCATGGCTAGATCAAGTTCAGAGGCTAAACATATAGCAATGGCACATACTACATGCAAATTGATGTCGTTAAAAACAATGATCTAAGAGACAGGATTTACTGATCCAAGAGACGGGGATTTACTGTTGCTGAACCTATGAAGATGTATTCTGATAATAAAGTTGCCACTTATAAAGCCGGTACTCCAATGTTTCATGAAAGGGGACCAAGCATATTGAAGTAGGTTGTCATTTTATTTAAGAGAAAGTTGCTAGTGAGTACGTCTCTATGCCATATGTGAAATCTAAGGATCAGCAGGCAGACGTCTTCACCCTCGGCCATAATACATTCCAAATAATTTGTTCCAAGCAGCACATGGGCGACATCTATGCTGCAGCTTGAGGGGGAGTGTTATCAATGTTCTAGAACCTAAGTGCCCTAAGTTTGTCTGTATGGGCAGTTTTTCCCTTTAATCTTTTTTTAATAATATATATTAGTTTAAGAGATGCGTGAGGGGCAAGAAGACCTCACGGCACTCTCTCTTTCCTCTCAGGTCTTCTCTCTCTTCTCTCTCTTCTTCTTCCTCTTTTCTCTTTTCTCTCTCTAGATTCTGACATTAACATAGATATAAGTAATCTTAAGAGAATTATTTATTTTTGTAGTTCAATTGGATTATTTTCTACATCACTTGAAAATAACAAGCCCTAATAGTGATCACAAGGAGAAGGGAGAGAACCAACAAATTAGTGACAAATCACCTCCAAATTTCATTAATTTAAGGTTCTCAACGACAAAGTTGCAGACCAGCCCCATGGACTCAAATAATAATGATTTAAGCAAATCCAAAACTCAAAAAAGTTCCTTGGACATCCTCCCCATCATAACCTTCTAATCCTAGCCCTCCTCTATTGACTTCAAATGAAAGACTAAATCCGAATTCCCTAAAAGCACTAATTGCCTCTCTTATGTCACATGCTCCTACAATCCTTCTTTGCCAAACCACGTGCTATGGGTCATGGCTTAGGCATGGCTATATCATTAACCCTAGGTTGGAAAGAACTCGACCTTTGCATATTGTGCTCAACATAGAGGCAGTACAACTTCAAATCCACTTTCTCAATCTTTGAGAGCGTACAAATCTGTTCAGGCCAAGCCGTGTTCTAAAACATTGCAAAATCTGGATCCACCTCCTTTAACATTTGTATTGAGTTGTAATTCCTCTTTGTTGAGCACAACTCATGAAGGTAGAGTATTGCTCATGAGAAAAAGATGATATCAATTTTGAGCACAATTGGCCAAGGACTCAGCATCTGCTTGCAAGTTGTGCTCACTGTAGAGTCTTGTGTTTTAAAGCATAGATGCAGCAGAAATCTGTTTCAAGCTCTACCAAGAGGCTGTATAAATCTGGATCCACCTCAACATACAGGCCGTATAAGACTCATGCCCAAGCCATGTTTTAAACATTTCTCTCCAGCCTCCATGAATCAGACACTGGTTCTATGAGTGAACTGAAACTTCTAAGAAAGCAAAGATAAAAAGGTGCAAGGCCAAAAAGCCACACCTCAATGAGCAACTTTGAGGCCTTCACCTTTTATTGGTCGACGCTAATGCCCTAGTATGAAACAACATAGCCAAATAGGATGACATGGCATTGTCCATCATAAAGTAGTTTTTTCAAATTCACAAAAAATGATTCCTTCCTTCACACATCAATTGCTTGTTTCAAGTGGTTAAGATAATTTTTCTGGATTAGCACTAAAAACCCAAGATATTCTCAAAATAAGCCACTACAAATTTACCAGTAAAAGAATGAATACCTCAATCATTAAGTTCATCAACGTGCTTGGGGCAGTGTAAAGCCCAAATGGTATCACCACCAACTTGTGAAGTCCCTCCTGCACTTTTAATGGGGTCTTCCATTCACCTCAAGAAGATTCCACATTTGATTGTAACCACTACGCAAATTTATATTTCAGAAAACATTGGCACCATGAAGCATATCTAAGTATCTAACATCTCATTGATCTTGGTATGGGAAATCGATATTTGACTGTTTTGTTTATCAGTCATGGTACTATGTACACGTACCTTCGATGACCCATCCTCAAATAAAGCAGGAAAGGCACATGGCAACATGCTTCCCCAAGTCAATCCTTTTTAAGAAAGTCAGTGACTTGCCTATGCAACACTTAGTGTTCTATGGGGTTCATCTATTAGCATTGTGTCATCTTCTCCGACATAACTTTCATCTACTCAATGGACCTTGACATAATAAAACAAAGGGATTGGCACCATGTCTGGTCACTCAACTGGAGTAACCTGATTCTTGTTGAGCCATATTAAGTCTTGACCAAGTCCACCCAAAGTTCTTAAGAAACTGATGACTATTGTCAGAGTCTTGAGTGGTCAGACTCAAGACTTGACAAACTGACTCGTACATGCCCCCTGGAAGGTTTCGTGCTAGGTTCTCTGTTTTAAGCGCAGGTAGTTTGCTGCCCTGATGTCAACGTAGAAGTACCTGTGGCCAATTCCCTTCTCCTAAGGTCCAAATTGACAATTTCCTCCATCATGAGGGCCAAGATGTATCCATCAGACATCTTGTCACCAACTCATTTTCGATGAATTGGTATGGCCCATTTATGGAGCAACTTTTGATCCTCCGGTTGGATGACAAGGTATACATGCTCACCACTTTATCCCTATGTTTGAGATTTTGACACCCTCATTACAAGTTTTGGCCATAGTTCATCCACAAAAACTTCCTGTGCAGTTTGGTCATGATCTTCTCCGATGAACTAATATTCTCCTGACCTTGACAAAGACGATGTCGATGCAAATCATCCCACAACATGGCTAGAAAAGCTTAGTTGACCACCATTTTGTTGTTGAATATAAAGCATATTAAAAAATTATTATTTATATTCGCAAACGTTTTCAGCTTTGCTTTAGCAGATCAAGAAAATCACCACCATGAAGTTGACCATGGAACTTGGGAATCTCAAATCCGATTCCAGGTTCCTTCTCCTTTTTCAGTAGTCGAAGGATTCGAACATTGAGTTCTTCATTAATTAAGGCCGCCCGCGGCTCGTTAGGAATGAGATGAAGGTCACCCCTTCACCATCAGTCTCTGGATTCCTTCCATGCCAATGCTCACCCATCTTCCAGCTTGTGCTTATCTCCTTTCTTGGTTAGAGCTTAGATTGCATGAGTCTTCCTTCCATGCCAATACTCACCCATCTTCCAGCTTGTGCTTATCTCCTTCTTGGTTAGAGCTTAGATTGCATGAGTCAATTGGATTATTTCTTTGTGGGTTGTGGACCTGCTCCAATACCATTTGAAGCATGTTGGCACAGTGACACTTCAAAAATCAGTAACACAACTCACCTCATCCCAAAAACCTAACAAGCTTTAATGGTGATCCCAATAGGGAAGGAAGAAAACCAACAAAATGATGGGGTATTCCGCACAAATTTAATTAATTCAAGGTTCTAAACAACAAAGTTGCATAGCACTCCTCAAAACCCTAGAATAATACCTTTTTAGGTGAAATCAAAACCCTCCAACAAAATCCTAGCCATCCATATTCCTTTAATCCAAGCCCTCTATTATCGACTTAAAATGGAAGATTAAATCCTGGCCCAAACTAATCTAGAAATAGAAACTAGAGAAACCCAGGATAACTTCCCTAACAGCACTAATTGCCCTATGTATGCCCCATGCTCCTATGACCACTCTTTTCCCATCCACAAATTTTTCTCTCAATTAGGACATGAAGATCTCTTAATTGTGCTTTCCCAGGTCTTCCTATGTAGGTATCGGTTTGAACTTTGAAGTTAGTTTAAAATTTGAAATATTAAACTGTGAAAGTTATTTCTTGACTGCGATATATTTTTCCATATGCTTTCTTCAATTTTGATACTTATTTATAGTTGTTTAAAGTTTGTTCTTCTTGGTGAAAAGCTTCTGCAAGTAACTCAAAGTAATAATTCACAAAAATTGATCTTCCTAGTTATTGGACCATATTAGACTTCCATAACCTATAATTCCGGTCCAAGTCTTCCATTTCAAAATAAAGTAGACCCAATCCATGGAAAATCAAAGAAGCAATTATTACTGCCTTGGCATGCAGTAAAATAATGCTAAACTCTCACATGTCCAAACAATGCATCTTGGGTTTTGTTTGAATTATGAAATCTTTTAGTTAGAGAAAGACAAGCAGCCCCAGACCTTATAAATGGAATATTTATGGTAGAGAGAGAAAAGCAGCCCCAGTACATAAATACAAGTTGGGTTTTGTTTGAGTAATGAAATTTTTAGTTCGAGAGAGAAAATCAGCCCATTGGTTTCTATGCATATTGGTTTTGTTTGAATGATGAAATATCTCAGGTAGAGAGATAAAATCAGTCCCGGAGTTCATATGCATGTTGGGTTAAATTCAAGTGATACAACATTCCAGGTATAAAGTATAAACAGAAAAGAAACCATGCTCTGGTTTTGTTTGATAATGCAACCGCTTCAGGTAGAGAGAAGAAGAGGAGGCCCTAGAACTAACCTGCAAAGGAGAGGGAATCAACTGCGTATGGAGTTGGGTTTCTTCTAATGCAAACTGAATGAACTTCTGGTAAGAAAAAGCTGCATTTCGAGAGAGGCATCTCTTCTGAGGAGGATAAGGCGAGGGGTCAAGCTTCATTTTTCCAAAGCTTGAGGACCTTCTGAAGAGACACTCCATCTCTCTCTCTTTCTCTCTTTCTCTCTCTGACTCCGCTGGCTTCAAAACCAGAGAAACCAGTATTTCCATTCAAAGGAGCCTCGCCCAATTTGAAAACCCCCCAAAACGGAAAAAGGGTTTCCTGCTATCCACAATGCTAAGAGATTGTCTGTTCCCGCGGGCGTATTACTATCCATTTACTTCCTTCAACAAAACACAAGCTAGGGAGGTGGCAACGGGTCGGGCGTACTCCGGTCTGGCGCCGGACGTCAATGATATCTGGGTCCAGGTTTTGGACCCGGATCCGATTCATAGTTCCAAAAGTTGGACCCCCGTCAGGTCCCGGGTTAAATCAGGTCCATTACCACCCTAATTATGAGCTTTTTTTTTATTTTATTTTTTTTTTTTAACCATCAAATACCCATATTATTGAAAACAAGGTCAAAATCACCTACCAAATTTCAAGCCGTACAAAGATAACTATGAGTTCTTATTGTATATAATGTTTAATGTACCCAAACGAATAGAGTTTGAAGTATTTTTTATCTTCAACAGTTTACGGGTATGGGTTGGATATAGGTCGGGTCCTACCATACCCGAATAGTGTTCGAGTCCATGTTTTGAACCCGGATCCAACCCGCTTGGTCCAAGTGTTGGACCCATACCTGGGCCCGTGTTGGGTATGCCTGGTGGGTCTCGAGTCGGATCCGAGTCTATTGCCACCCCTAGCTAGGGATGCTTTTTAGATCTCAAATTTAGAGGATGTTGTCTCTACAACCCATGACTACTTCCAATAAAATTATTTTTAAAATAAACTCTTTTTGTACTAAAATAAAATAATATCTCACAATTAAATATAGATCGTCAAATTTTTGAAGGGCTAGATCTAAGTGTCATAAAACTTAAAATTCTATTTTTATTTTGAAAACAATAATCTAGTACTTTTTATATGGTTGTTAAATTTTTAGGTTAAAAAATAGACTAAAGAGGTGTCTTGATGAAGAGAGTATTTTACATAATATACGTCCAGTGGGAGCATAGTATATGCACCCATCCACAGCTGCTTAGTAAAATGTCATCTGTGGGTTGCCATGTGCTAAAGAGTCAAGGGAATGGTATCAAATCATATCATCGCAACGATGAATATTTTTATGAGGAGGTTACAACCGTAGTTAGCAAGTTGATGAATAATAACAGGGATTTTCTACAAGCCATCCAATTTAACATCAAAAAACACAAAATGAGTGGTTATATGAGGGTCATTGATATGACACAAGGGTTTCAAAAAACATTTGGTCATATTAAAAATAAATGTTGGTATCTTAAGTTGAACCGACAAGCTAATTTTGTAAAAAAAAAATGAATCAAAAGAAACTAGCTTGTTTTTAGCATGTATGTATACAAAAGAAACTGTAAAAGATGTTTGGTTTTGGATAGTGGTTACAGTAACCACATGTCTGACTTAAGGAATATTTTTCAAAATATTGATGAAATTATGAAGATGCATGTTCGACTTGGCGATGATAAGCAAGTGCAAGTTGAAGGTAAAGGAACGGTTGTATTAAAAACTGCATCCGGTAAGGTTAAGGAACTAAATGATGTTTTATTTGTTTCAAATCTTGCACATAATCTATTAAGCATTGGGCAATTGATGCAAAGGGGGTTATTCTATTTATTTGATGATGATAAATGCTCTATTAGAGATAAAAAATCTGGTTTGACTATTGCAAATGTTCGAATGGCGGGAAATAAAATATTCCCTTTTGAATTGTCATGCTTTGGTTGCATATGTTAGAAAAGAATCTCAGTTATGGGATATGAGATATGGACATCTTCACTTTAAGGGGTTAAAATTATTGAACCAAAAGGAAATGGTGAATAGCTTACCAAAAATTTGTTATAATGGTGAACTTTGTGAAGCCCGTCTTTATAGAAAACAACACTGAATGTCATTTCCAATAGGAATGGCATGGAGAGCAAAATGCTCACGTGAATTAATTCATGCTGATGTGTGTGGCCCAATACAAACCAAATCCTTAAGTGGCAGCAAATATTCCTTGATATTTATTAATGATTTTAGTAGAATGTGTTGGGTATTTTCTTAAACAAAAATCTTAGGCATTTCAAATGTTTCAAAATTTAAAGCATTGGTTGAAAAGCAAAGTGGTTTTCCATAAAGACTTTGCGAACCGATAGAGGTGGTGAATTTGTTTCAAATGAATTTGACTCCTTTTATAAAGAAAATGATATATATAGACAACTCACTACTCATTATACACCAAAGCAACATAGTGTGGCAGAGAGAAACAACATGACTATTGTCGAAATGACAAGGAGTTTGTTAAAAGCAAAAAATCTTCCAAATGATTTTTGGACACAAGCTGTAGCTACCTCAGTTTATTTGTTGAATAGATCTCCAACAAATGCACTGCAAAATCAAACACTATATGAAGCATGGAGTGGAAGGAAACCTGATGTAAGTCACTTTAAAGTCTTTGGTTGCAATGCTCATGTATTTGTCAATTCTGAACTCCGTAAAAGGCTGGTTGACAAAAATGAGAAATTTATATTCATTGGATATAGTTCAGAATCTAAAGTGTAACAGTTGTATAACCCAAAAACTAAAAAATTAATCACAAGCCATGATATTGAGTTTGATGAAAATGGTTGTTTGGATTGGAGAGAAACCATAGAGGAAGATAATTCTGCATTTCCATTGAATTTGGAAAATAATAATAGCACATAAGTTTGTAATGATTTGCATATAAACACATCTTCAGAAAACCCACTATGGAGATTTAGATCCTTACAAGAAATTTATAAAACTTATAGTTTCGCTCTCTTTATTGCATATCCAACAAATTTTGAGAAAGCAGTTGAAAAGGAGGAATGGCTAGAGGCAATGAGAGATGAGATGATGGCCATTGAAAGAAATCAAACTTGGGACTTGGTAGATTTGCCTCAAGAGAAAACTACGATAGGGTTAAAATGGATATCCAAAACAAAACACAATGCTAATGGAAGTGTATAAAAATATAAAGCTTGATTAGTAGCTAAATGATGTGCACAACATCAAGGTATTGATTTCTTTGAAACTTTTTCTCTTGTTACAAGATTAGAAACTGTAAGAATAATTTTAGCAGTTGCAGCTCAAAAACAATGGCCTATCTATCAACTTGATGTCAAATCTACTTTTTTAAATGGAGAGCTAGAAGATAATGTGTATGTAACTCAACATGAAGGGTTTAAAGTTAAAGGAAAAAAAAAAAGTTCTATAAATTAAAGAAAGCACTCTATGGATATAAACAAGCCCCGAGAGCATGGTATAGTAGAATTGATAGTTATTTTCATGAAAATCACTTTAAAAGAAGTACAAATAAACACATTATATTTGAATGGGTGAATTTCTTATTGTGTGTGTCTATGTTGACGACATCATTTATATTGGGTCTTCATTGTCACTTGTTGAAGAATTCAAAGATAATATGATGCATGAATTTGAAATGACTGATTTAGGGCTTTTGCATTACTTTTTATCTTGAGGTTAAACAAGAAGAGAATGGATGATTTAGACCTACTAAAGAGATTTAACCTGTCTTGTTGCAATATCATTGATACACCAATGAATGCAAATGAAAAGCTTAGCCTTGAAGATGAGAATGAAAGAGTTGATGCAAAATATTTTAGAAGCTTTGTTGGTGGGCTGATGTATTTAACTCACACAACACCTGACATAATGTTTGCCATAAGTATTTGTGTTAAGGTTTATGCACAATCCTACTGAGCATCATATGGGGGCAGCAAAAAGGGTACTGCGTTATATTTATGGTACATCAAACTATGGACTTTGGTACACTCATGTTTCTAAATTTGAATTAATTGGCTATACTGACAATTATTGAGCAGGTTCTTTAGATGACAGGAAAAGCACCTCCAGTTTCTTTCAATCTTAGCTCTGGAGCTACTTCATGGTCATCAAAGAAACTAGCAACTACAACATTGTCATCATCGGATGCAAAGTTTATAGTTGTTGCATCAACCGCATGCCAAGCTATATGGCGAAGGAGATTGCTAGGAGATCTTTGTGAAGTCCAAGAAAATGCGACTATAATTTTCAGTGGCAACAAAGCAACAATTGCCACGATAAAGAATCCAATTTTTCATGAGCGAACAAATCACGTCGAGATCAAGCACCATTTCATCCGAGATATGGTGTCGGAAGGCCTAATTGAGATTAAGTAATACCCTACAAAAGAAGAACCAGATAATGGTTTCACAAAAGCACTTTCATTTCTAAACTTTGCATATTTTAGAAAATTGCTTGGTGTTAAAGATTTGTATCAAGGAGGAGTGTTAAAGATGATGCAGAAAAAGTGGAATGTAATGGGTAGTTCTCTCTCTCTCTCTTCATGTAAGTAAACACGTAGATAGTGGTGTACGGGTAGTTATCTCTCTTTCTATCTACGTGTATGGGTAGTTATCTCACTCTCTCTCTCCATGTAGATAAACACGTAGATAGTGGTGTATAGGTAGTTATCTCTCTCTATCTACGTGTATGGATAGTTATCTCTCTCTCTATCTACGTGTATGGGTAGTTATCTCTCTCTCTATCTACGTGTATGTGTAGTTATCTCTCTCTCTCTTCACGTAGGTAATGAGTAGTTATGTAGTTTTGTTGTACAAGCCTATATATATGGGCTCTATGAATTGAATTGAAATGAAAGGGTGTGAAAAAAAAAAAAAAACTTAAGTTGAGTTATGTGTCTATCTCTCCATGAGTACGTGAGGATGTATTTTTAAAAAATTAACAGACAAACAAAATGGCGATCTATACCAATTTTGAATTTGGCAACCTACAGTTTGACATCAATGATGTCTGATTTTGAAATTTGGATTGATTCTTTGCAATATTGAGCCCTTAAAGTGGATTTTTAGCAAACCATAAGTGTTTTTAGATGATCAGCCACACTGCGACTGAAACATGGCTGGACTCCCACTGGGGGCAGTAGTGGGGAATCTTGGACAATGGACGAAAACCCGATCCAGCAACGTCTCTACCGGAACTTCGAGACTGGCTCCATCCCATGCCTCATTTCTCTCTCTATTACCAGCCACCACCCCAACACCATCACCGACAACCCCTCAGTCCCCCCTTGTTCCAGCACTACAATCACCTAGCCACCGCCACTCAATTCTCAAGTCCACCACCACAACTATCTCTACCACCATTGCCACATAGCCACCATTTCCACCACCATCACCACTCACCACCATTACCAAGCCACCTAATGTGCCACCAATTCCATCATCACCACCATAACCATCGCCACTTAGCCACCACCACTCCACCCCCCCGGCCACCACCACTGCTATTCGCAGTCGCCACGACTATACTACCTCCATTGCACTGTCACCATCACCACCAACATTGCACCACACAATAACAAATTGAATTCAAAATTTGAAATTTAAACAATCAAACAACCCTAGACAACAAATTATGAATGAAAAAATTGGGGATTACAAGTTTGGCAAAATAGAAACATCATTTAACCAAAGGTTCGGACCTCAAATATTGCTTCAGAAGTGCAAACAAGCTGACCAAAGGGTTCGGACCCTTGGCTTGGCGGCTAGGGTAGTGAAACTACAACGTAACGTCGAGGGTTCCAATCCCCTACTTACTCGTCAAAAGATGTTATAAGACTAATGTGATGTGGTATGTCGTCGAGTCGCAACGGACTCACCCAAGTCGACACGAGAATCAGACATCCCATGTCGATTCCTATGTCAAACGTTTAATCGTCGGTTCTTCAATCTTGGATACGACGTCATAGATTGGCGTATGACATTACAATCGACACGGGAATCGGTCACCCCGTGTCGATTCCTATGTAAAACGTTTAATCGTCGATTCTTCAATCTTGTGTATGTCGGGTTCTTCAATCGTGTGTATGATGTCATAGATCGTGTCGATTCTTATGTAAAACGTTTAATCGCCGGTTCTTCAATCGTGTGTATGTCGGGTTCTTCAATCATGTGTATGACGTCATAGATCGGCGTATGACATTACAATCTGTACGTACGTCATCGCCGGTTCTTCAATCGTTTGTATGACGTCATAGATCGGCATGTGACATTACAATCTTTGTGTATGATGTCATAAGACGGGTGTATGACATTACAATCTTCCCTTATACATCATGGATCTTTGTGTATGATGTCATAAGATGGGCGTATGACATTGCAATCTTCCCTTATACATCATGGATCACCCTGATGACATCAATGTTGACAAACTCATGCACACGTGGCCACATGTATCAATATTTCATGGTAGTAGGGGTTGGTTTTCTTATTTTATAAGACCTCTTCTTCCTACATCTTTTCGATGTTGGACAATTCCTTAATATACTTTTGCTTTCTAATATAGCCTTTTATTTACATAAATAATACAACAAAGTGGTGTTGTGGTATATTTGGTTATTAGATTCTTCTTACCCTTTGAACCTCTTGCGCGGCACCATCTTCTTCTTGTCAAAAAAACATAACCTCTTGGGCGGCACCGTCTTCTTTCTTGTCAAAAAATAAATAAAAGGTAATACAACAAGTATTTCTTGTCAAGAAAAAAATAAAAGGTATTTCTTAATGGGTGCAATTGGCATACAGATGCATCTGTAGCTGTAAAGGTAAGATGCACCTTCAAATTTTATCATGTTATGTAATTTTGATGTAAAATGTTATTTGGATTATCTCAAAATCTATTTTATA
>NW_006498403.1:1716612-1727393 GCF_000471905.2 Amborella trichopoda
ATCAAAGGGGTTTTTCAACATTAAAACTACCTTTTCCGATGGATTTTTTAGGTGCATCCGTAGTTCTACATTATAAAGTTGAATCCTTATATAAACTTTTTCCTTTCTTAATACAAGTATTTCTTGTCAAAAAATAAAAATCAAAGGTAATACAACAAGTATTTTTTGTCAAAAATAAAATAAAAGGTAATACAACAAGTATTTCTTTTTATTTTTTTATTTTTCTTGTAAAATAATAATAATAATACAACAAGTATTTCTTGTAAAAAATGAAATAAAAGGTAATACAATAAATATCATATTTTTCTTGTCAAAAATAAAAAAACGTAATACTACAAGTATTTCTTGTCAAAAATAAATAAAACGTAATACAACAAGTATCATTCTTTTCAAGCATGCATTTAAATTACGATTATTATATTCTTAAATTAGATATATAAATGTACATATTAGTTTTTTTCTCTCTCTCGTCTATGAATGCCTATTGTTAGAATTTTTTTACCTAGAAATAAATAATCGATTTATATTTTTTATTTTTATAATAAGGTGCTCTTTAACATAAATTTAAAAATATTACTCACGATCTCTTCCACTAAATTTACTCTAGCAACTTAAAACGTACAAGGAACTCAACATAACCAGGCCATCACCAATAATGAGAGGAGGAAACGATTTTATGAAGAAGAAGAGGAAGACGAGGTCTCTGAAAGTCTACAAGGTCTTGCAGAGCAGACCTGATGGGTCGCCCAATTACATGAAGCCGACAACCAGCTCTGATGCGAGGAGAGAAAATTCACAGGTATGGCAACAATCCCAAACTCCAGAAAAAAAAACAATCAGAATAAACCAATTTCTTCAAATAACTCTCCTCAAGCATGGGTCAGATCCGTTCTAGCTCAAAATTGAAACCCACTAGACCTTTGAAGAGAACCTCAAGTTTGAAACCCATGAAGCCTTCCATGAAGACATATGGTGTTCCGCTTTACCCTAAGCCAAATATCAATAGATCTACCTGTTCTTCAACTTTGAACGATTCCAAGTTCCCAACCTATATTGCTCTTCATCCTGGGGGCACCGAATCAGAAGGGACCTCAGTTTTCAAGGTCTGCCCCTGTACTTACTGCTTTCTAAATGGTCACCACCATGAGCCTTTTCCTCCATTAAAGCAGTTTCTATCGGCTAGGACGCATTTACTTAGGACACAAAAGAGCTTAAAATTAAAGAGGCCGTCATCTTCAAGTAGGCTAAAGTACTTTGAACTGAAGGGTAAGAAAGGAGTTGATACAGCCCAGAGGTTCCTTAATGAAGGTCTTCTTGATGAGACTGGCTCTATTGAGCCTCCACAAGGTTTAGATGTAAATGATTTCTTTGTCGAAATCTATGAGAGTCCAATACCAGGCCACAACAGTAATTATGGTTGCACCACAAATGAAGAAAGTCACAATTTCAGTAAAGAATCAGCCCTTGTTACTGAAAATGAGTTAGGCAGACCCAACACAAGCTTGGAAACAGAAACCAAAAGAGAGAATGAGACCCAAATTGAGGAGTCTTACTCTGAGAAAAGCTTGGAAGAAACCCAAATTGAGGATCTTTATTCTGAGACGAGCTTGGATGACAGTCTACATCAAATTGGTGATGTTTATTTTATTGAAGATGATTCAATACCTGTCACAGAATACATCAAGAACAATGAGGAAGAAAAGGATAATGGAATGCCCAATTATCCACTAGATTGGGCAGAGATAAGTTCCAAAGGTTGGGAAGAAATTGATCCAGGGGAACGTAGTGAACAAGTTTCAGAGACAAATGATGAATCCATCCCGGAAGGGTACCGCGAGAACATGGATGATTACCTACTGGAGGAATTTGTTTCTCAAGTGTCTACCATGAATTGGGAGAAGCAAAGCAATGAAGAACTTGATCATGAAACTGATAGCTTAGCATACAGTGACAATGGAGCTGATACAGCGATGTTCTCTTTGTTAACAGAGAAACAAGAGCCCACATTTTCAGATGAACCCATAATTGAACCAGATGACCTCACCAAATCCAGCAGTGCTGCACCACTACAAACCGAAGTCCTGTGTTGAACAGAAAACCGAGATTATGATTTATCAGATGATCCCATCTCTGAACCCACTGATCTAGCAGAAATCTCTGTTTCATCTTTCATTGATACTGAAACCCTGCACGATAAATGCACTGATGATCCAAAAGCCTACAAAATAGCAGGGCCAACTCAGATAATTAATTTACCAAGCAGCCACTATTGTAAAGATGCATTGGATGGTTCAGAAGAGCAAATTCAGGTTCAACCAGCTGAATTTGAAGACCTGCAAAGTCATGAAAAGATTGAAGTGGATGAAGAACCCAAGGGTGTCAATGGTGATGAGTTAAAGATGGATAAGGGTGGAGATACAGAAGGTTACAGCATTGAAGAGATAAGTGCAGATATGGATGAAGAAGAAGAGCTGACACCTGAAGATCTGGAAAGAGGCCATGGAAAGATCAAGGTTGATGAAGAACACACAGGCATCAATGGTGGTAAACTAGAAATATATAAGATTGGAGTTATAGAAGGTTTCAGCACAGAAAATATATATCTTGATATGGAAGAAGAAGAAGAAGAAGAAGAAGAAATAACAACTGGCGAACAATTGCAAATTGATAATGATTTGTTCGGACACCCTCCCTGTTATTCTCTTCAAGGAAAACCAGAAGACAAGGGTACAGGCCAATCCAGACAAGATCATATTGAACATTCCAATCCCATGCATGAGAGTGAAGCCTCTCTGGTGGCACTTGCAGAGGAATATGGCCCAGACCGTATTCACCTAGATATGGAGTCTCATGAGTACAATGCAACAGGAGATGAAAGCAAAGATGTTCGTTGTATTGTGGAGTCAATAGATATCAGTAACCAATCAAGACTTGAACATTGAAGATATCAGTAGGGACCACCTATCGAACAATCATCAGAGGTTCATGACCACCCAAGTCCTTCATCAACAGATGAAACCAAGCCTGAGGATGGATACAGCTCATTACAAGAACATAAAAAAAGTGAGAAAAGCAAATCCCCTTCTGTTGCTCAAGAGAATCCAGAAAGTGATTCAAAGACGCATAGAGAAGAAAATGAAACACAGCCCGATTACCTTGAAGCAAATGCACACCGTGAAGCAGAAGATGAAGAAAATGCCACAACCACTAAGACACGCATCTTTTCTGGTGAACTTAAGCATCAAAAGGAAAAACCAATATCCTGGGAAAAAAGAAGGACAACATGGACACTTGATGAAGAAAAAAAATTCAACCCACGAAGACGAGCTTACCTCCTAATTGAGCCTGACCCAGAAGCTGAGAATGTAGACCTCAGGCATCAGGAAATGGACGAAAGAAAAGATGCTGAGGAGTGGATGTTGGATTATGTACTAAGACAGGCAGTCACAAGACTGGTTCCTGTCAGACCCCGAAGGGTTTTCCTACTTGTCGAGGCCTTTGAAACAGTTATGCCACCAAACAAAAGTGTGAACCACGCATACACCATGGCGCACCACACTTTACACATGCACTAGCCATGCAATCATGCAGCTGATATCTATCAGGTACGCATGTGATAACTTCTCTTGTTGGAAAAATCAACTCATTTTGTTGATGGGAATGTATGCTACAGTCTAGTGAATTGTGGTTTCAATGAACATGGAACAATAGTTCATTTGGCACCATAACCACCCCACAAAGTAATGAATGATGATGGAAAGAGTGGGATGCACCAGAAAAGGACATGATACTAACAGATGAACTCTGCCCTCCCCATCACCGTCCATCATTTCATTGGGTGCACCATGGCGTAATACATTTGACTTATAGCATACTACCCTTTTGGTGATTATATTTAATAAAAACAAGATGAAGACTGTGATGATATTCGTGGAACAAACCTTTGTCGTGTTGTCAGGCTACAGCCAGTATAAGCAACAGCATGATTACAGAAGCACAGTACACAGAACAATATGATGGTTCTCCATGATTTTACATAAGGGAGCTGGGTTTTAAAGTAGATTAGGCTCTACATAAGCTTGTTCAGTAGTAGTCTTATAGAACTGCTGGTCTTCATAAAAGTTAGCTCCATGATGAACAATATTAAAAAGATTGTGAGTTCATATATATGTAATACTTAGTAACCATCTGCATTACCAGGACTTTGTAGCTCAATAGGATGGTTGTTCTTGTACTTTTGACTTCTGATATTATTGTACTTACTGTTGCTGCGCTTAGAAAATATTTCAAAACAGGCTTGTATTTACTATTCCTACAAGGCAAAAATGCCACTGGTTATTGAAAGCTCTAGAGATATAACTTGAAGTATGATTGGTCATTGGCATGGATTTATTCGTACATCTTTTTTCTTGTAATCCTTTGGAAGTTTATTCTTGGATCTTCATGCAGCTTTATGAAGTTATTTTGCCTGAAAGACCCACTTGAAGCATGCTTTATGATCAAAAGCTGTTGCAAGAATAAATGAGTAAAATATTTAAGGAACATAGTGATCACAGGACAATAAGCTACTAAATAAGTACAATTATCGTATCAAATCAAGCACCATGGCAATGAAAACATCAACTCTCCAGTAGGTGGATTCAGACATCTTTCACATTTCACAGATGCGAAGTTCTAAACTCAAAAATTGTTGGATTACATTTTTTTCACCTCCTTAGTGGACAAAATCGCCCTATGCAACCAGAGAACACATGGCAGGTCCTCTCCACACGAACTTTGCTGTATGTGGATGAGTATCATAACTAAAATGGGAAATCATTCAACCATGTCTTAAAGCGTTAGAGAGCCAACCCAAGGTACCTACAAACTACACTGCCATATAAATGTTTTAAGTTGTAAAGAATAGCGTTCCGTTCTGATATTCAAAGGGAAACACTCCACCAAGAGCTGGAAAATATGGGTCTTTCAAGGAAAAACAGGATGTTGGCCCAAAGGCAAGCGATTCATTCTACATAGAATTCATAGATGTCCAAATTCATTTGCAAATCGGAAAGACTCAAACATGAGCAAAAGGCATAAGTGGTCATGGTGGCAGGGTGCCACAACACATCCTCAGTTCCATTTCAATTAGGTCCCAAGCTTACATTTACAAAAATAAAATAAAATAAAAAAGATCCAAGAAGAGCTTAAGAAATGTCCGAGTGCGCATCTCCATAAAAATAAATTGTTCATCATACTGAAAGGGGCAACAGCCAAGGTCGATAAGAAAATGGAATAGAAACTATTTCATTAATTAAAAAATGGAAAAATAAATTAGAAAAGGATCCGGAAGGGAAAAAAGTAAAGGTGAAGAGGAAGTAATAAAACCCACATCAACGCTAAATTTTGGGGAGCACACTGACAATTGCTGAGATAGTATGGCTTACAATATATTCAATAAGAGACATATTCAAACCTGCAAGTGATTGCAGCCAATAGTCATCCAACTTATGTTCAAAATACATGTCCAGGATGAGCTCAAAGCCTCTGGTGCCACCAATATAAAGATAAAAAAGACATCAGAATAAGGTAGTTCTCACAATGCTGATCAATAAACTACATTTCAAGACAGAAATGAGGATGAGGTGTTTATAATCACTGCTTTTTGACCAGGAAATTCAAATGTTTGCAGTTTCAATAGATACTTTGAAATCCATAAAACTGCTAGAAAATATATCGAAAGCATATCCAGTGAAGCATCTTAATTCTTCTATGTTTTTTGTTTTCTTCATTTGTCAATAACCTAAAATTCGCCTGGACCACTGGGGCATTGGACAATTAACGTATTCCATTACAAATGATGTTATTTGTTTGGCTTATGCTTATGTTCAAGGAATTTCAAGATTGTGATCGTCGACACATAATTCCAAAATAAATAGAGCATTTGAATACTAGTTACTTATCTGCATTTGCACTTTATGAGCTTATACATGAAGAGAAAAAGAGATTTGAATATTATTAGGTTATATATATTTTTATTTATGAAGGAGCACCTCATTGAAGATTGGGGGGGGGACGGGGGGGGGGGGGGGCGCAGGCATTTCCAGCCCCAATTAAATATAGCAAAGCTCAAGCACATGTACGCTGAACAAAATATCACTTTAATTTATTTGATATCACAAACAGTAACAGACGCCCAACGGAACCGCTATACATGAACCCACTTCCCATGTTCGCTGCCATCTCAATCAAAAAAAAAAAAAAAACCAAACTCAAACACAAACACGAGCGAGAGAGAGTAAAAAGGAAAACCACCCAAGTCATTTAACTTATTTTGTTTTCAAATAAATAACCATGTACTCTGGCAAATACCAGCCAGAGTCCCATGCCCAAGTCACTCTTTCTGAATTGAACAAGTTCTGGCCTAGAATGGTCATCTTTTATCATAAAATAAGTGAAGGGGAGGACTAGGGAGAGATTCCAAGGTTTTCTTCCAGAATTGCCAGCGTCCCAACCCAAGCTGGCAAGTTTTAAATACTGGATGGAATAAAATGATGTAATCCCGCAATTTTTTAAACATTGGATAGAATAATAAAACGATGTAATTGCAGTAAGCAGTAAATATCAGAGTAAAAACTCTGAATATCACAATCAACACGACAAGAAATTATAGTTGTCCATATTCATAACACAAATCTAGTACGTGGTTTAAGACAATCAGGGAAGTGAATAGAACAATACTTATGCATATTCCAGTCAAATCTATAAGAGAATACAGATATAATTCATGACTTCCATAAAAGGACTCACAAATACAACGAAACCCTTAAAATAATCATAAATTACATTGAACCAGTACTCTGTAACAACTGAAATTCATAAATGGAATGAACAATATAATATAATACAACAAAGTAATGGAGACTCTGTTATTCGCCTTAGCGAGCCATCAATTTTTAAGAAGGCTTATTAAGCCACTTTTGAGTTCAGTAATGTGTTCACTTCAGGAATGGGTGACTCACGAAGAATGGAGTCCAACTTTTGGGAGAAGTCCTCAAGCTTGTTTGAACCAAAGGCGTCACTCAAGAGAGACATTGCTTGCATTTTCTCCTCCAAATTTGTAGCACGGTTCTCTGATTCAGCGTTCACAATATCATTATGGAATAATTTCAGGGCATCTTTAGTTGATATGGACTTCACATTCTCATGTAACTCTTGAAGTCTATTACTCTTCTCCAGTGTCCCAACCATAGTTTCTCGTAAGTCATCAGGAAGACAAGCTAAAGCGCTTCCAACCAATTACAGAAACATAAATCATGAGTTATTGAAAAGAGAGAGTAACAACCACAGAAACAAAATATGGATCTTGATTCTCATCAAAATTCACAAATAAAACCTCAAAAAGAAATTCAATAACTACACCAAAATCATGGGAGAAGGAACTATAAAGCACTTTTCACCTTGTAATTCCTCTCACTAGTCCCCAATTGTACCCCACAAGCACAGATTGCTTAAAGCCAGCATTAAAACCGTCTTGTGCTGAGGCTTCTTTTCCTGCCATTATCCCATCTCTATAGCCAATATGAGTCGATGTCAAGAATTTCATCTCAATTTAACGACCCTTCACGACATAAAAATAAGAAAAACTTTGAGCAGAAGGGAACATGAAAACCAATATGGTAAACTTAAGGATACTGTATGAAAATGACTGTGCCTCCTTTCCCATTCTCTCTGTAAGTCGGAGGATGCACTCAATTTCTTATCATCAAAAGTTTCTTCTTCACACCATGGGTTATCACCATCTGCCATGAAACTTTTAAATTTCAGGAACCCAAGAACAGCATTTGCTTTTGATTTTGTGGCAAATTTTGACCAAACTTAGTTCTAGTGCCCATCCCAACTAGAAATATGGTTATGGGCTAACTCCCTATTATGCGCCTGAGACTTGGAAGTTTGGTGTAACAGTAATAATAATATTTCCTCACAGAAAAAAAAAAATCAAGCAGAAACAGAAGCAATGGCGAAATTTCAATCCAAATATTCATCCAAATTTCAACAGTTTTTCAGTTTTCATCTCTTTCTTTCTAAGTCAGAGAACAACAAAACTACAATTAGAAAGTCGAAGTCGAAAAATTTAAATCTCAACATGAAGCAACTGTGGGAAAGAAAAGAAACATACAATATCAAGCTTCTAATCACAAGTGAACTACAAATCTTCAAAGATAAAATATGTAAAGGGTGCCATTTATCCCAAAAGGAATACCTAAATTACAAAACCATCCAATTAAAGTCATCAAATAAATAAAGAAAGATAAAAACTTCACTTAGAAACAAGCTATTCAACTGCACTAAACCCATGATGTCAAGACCAGACAGGACAGGCTAGTTTGAACCAGAAACCTGTGAAACTGGTGGGCTCATTGAGAGGTAAACGATAACTCGATAACAGGAGGGATAAATAGAAAACGTTCTCTTAGTCTGGTGCAAAGAAGAGGAGATTTATTTCAATAGTGGGGAAGAATTGATAACGAAGAAGACCCGACAGCTTAGTTCAAGAAGCCAACCAGGGGGGCAGGGGGGGGGGGGGGGGGGGGATAATTATATCCTCCTGTAACCATCAGATAAAAGGACCATCAATGAAGGACTGCTCTTGAGGGCCATAATTTCTACTGATGAATTTGATAAGGGGCATGGTCGTAAAAATGACCATTTGGGAAGGTTTTTAGGTTTAAAAACAACTCTATTAGAGAGAGAAGAGAAAAAATAGACTTTGGTGATTCTCTCTCTCAAACTCCCTGACACAAAAAACCCTATTTTTGCACAAACTTCCAGTGACTTTCGAGCTTATTCTCACCACTCAATCCGAGTTCTCAACCCCTCTAAGTTAGTCCATGTAGTTTTTTCTTTGGTTATTTGTTTTAGATTTAAAGAAGTTAGAAAAATTTTAAACTTTTTGGTTTCCTTAGGGGTTTTACAAATAATTAAGCTATTTTTTCACACACTTGCAAGGGGCAGTTTCTTGCATTCATTCTAAATATTGTTTTGGCTTTAAGAATAAATGTTGTAGAAGCTTGGTTTGTTAATACGTGGATTACTTTCAGTTTCTCAGTATCTAACTAAATTGAAGAACCTATGCATTAAGATCGCACAATATGATGAAAAGTCACAAATCGATGATAGCCACCATATGCATAGGTTGATTACTTTGATAAAAAAACAAAAATACATGTTCTAGATATTTGCTTATTTTGTGCCTTCTTTTGTATTTAAATATTTCTTATTTTGCTTTTCTTTTTTTCAATTACACGTACTTTTTTTTTTCAATTACATGTATTTCTTTTTTTTCAATTACATGTATTTCTTTTTTTTCAATTACATGTATTTCTTTTTTAATCTCCATATTTTAATTAAATATTATATTTTAGTTGTAGTTGTCTATTACTTCATATATCCCAAGTTCAAGCTTTGTGCATTTTCACTTTTGCAAAAAAAAAAAAATTGATATGAAAAATTGATGTTTTATACAATTTGTTGGTTGTTTAATGGGAAAATTTCGTATAAAACCCTAATTCTTCGTATTATTTCATGGTAGACCCTCCTTCCGTTTTTTTTTCAAACAGCTTAAGAAAATCCCTAAAGATTTTACCATACCCCTTCATCTCTTATCTCCTTCTTTTATTGACTTTTGATCATAAAAATTAACCCCAACAAATCTTTTTATACTATTTCAACCCAAAAATGTTTTTAATGGGTGGAAAGGAAACAAGAGCGTTAAACAAAGTTTTGGGATGAATGATATAAAAAGATTTGTTGGGGCTAATTTTTATGGTCAAAAGTCAATAACAGAAGGAGATAAGAGATGAGGGCGTACGATGAAATCCTTAGGGATTTCTTTATGCTGCTTGAAAGAAAAACGGAAGAGGGTCTACCATGAAATAATATTAGGAATTAGGGTTCTATAAAAAAATTTCCCTTGTTTAAATTGCTAATTCCTCCAAGGAATATAGTGAACCATGGAAATTTTTTTTATTTTCCTAATATTTTATTATTATTACTAGATTTTTCTAGTTCTAGCATTTTTCGCTTCTTTTTTTCAATTTTTAGGAAATTTTCCTATTTACTTATTTTTGACCAGTTTGACTATTAAATCAGTCAAATCCAACCGAACCAATGCCTCACCGGTTTGACCTCCAGTGCGGTCCTAACTCCTAACGACATTCATTGAACTACATCCTTTAAGTGTTTTGATTTCTACAAGTGAGTATATTCCAGCTTTATTTGCCAAACACCCCAAAAAACACACTATCAGTAAATGCATAACAAAAATAATAACATTACCAATAACAACGGCAACAATTAAAACGATGATGATGAATGTGAAGAAAATAGAGAATTGTTCGACAGGAAGTAAAGTAGAGTGAGAAACAAACCAGAAGTATAGGACTTTTCTGTGTATTCCGATTGGTTTGAATCCATCCTTAACTCTCTCAATGCTATGAGCTTTGGAAAATTGGAGCCAACTCAATTTGCCTGCTTTTTTGTCAAAACAAACATAAACTAATAAAAAAAAAGGAAAATGTATCAAGTTTTATGAGAAATAAATAAAATGAAGAGGAGAGAGAGAGAGAGAGAGAGAGAGAGAGAGAGAGAGAGAGAGAGAGAGAGAGAGAGAGAGAGAGAGAGAGAGAGAGAGAGAGAGAGAGAGAGAGAGAGAGAGAGAGAGAGAGAGAGAGAGAGAGTAGAGAGAGAGAGAGAGAGAGAGAGAGAGAGAGAGAGAGAGAGAGAGAGAGAGAGAGAGAGAG
>NW_006498403.1:1728366-1757437 GCF_000471905.2 Amborella trichopoda
GGGAGAGAGAGAGAGAGGGAGGGAGGGAGGGGGAGGATTAGGGAAAGGAAGGAGAAATTTGAGGAAAAAAAAAGAAAATTGAGCCTAAAAAATGGTCTATTCTTTTATTTTTTATGCACAGTTCATTTTCAATTACTCAAAAGCCATCAAATTTGCACTATTTTTGAAGCTCCAAGTAATGGGTCTGAGGCAGAAATGGAGTTGGAACGAGTTGAGGTAAGTTTCAGGTCCTATATCCCATGTAAATTAAGTAGCACACATGACTCAACCAACTCACCAAATAGCTTACCCATGATTGTGAATTCTATATTACTCACTACTAGTTGAGTGGAGTCATGAGTTTGTCAGTTTGTCTAAGGCTGCAAATGGGCCGGTTAGGATAGGGTCAAGCCTAACCCATACTTGACCTGACTGCAGTTTGGGGGACCTGGACCGCCAAGCTCCAAATCATCGCTACTCAAGTCTGACATGGCAAGGTTCCAGAGAACTCAAGCCTGACCTGATCGGTTCGGCGATGCTAGATTTGGACCCAAACCCAACTCAAACAAAGCACTAAAAATAAAATATCCACCAAAATAAAAATATATCATTGAATTATTTATTTAACTAATCCATAATCTATTATTTAGTTAACTAATCCAAAATTATAAGATAATTGAATTAAAGAACATTTCAAAAAAAATTTAAAAATTAGATAAATGAAAATATAACAAAATGCTTCTCAAACAAAAAGGTTTTAGATCTTAATTCTATAACAATAAAAGATAAACCCTAAAAAATAATGCATAATTAGTACCATAGTTGTTGAGTGCGGTAACGGGAATGGCTCTAGGATCGGGGGCGGGATCGATCGAAGCTATACTGAAGATCCATTTGTTAGGGATCGATGCCCATACAACCTCAAAGTTCGGGATCAAGGTCCATGTATATTGGGGATCGAGCTCCTTTACTACATAGGATAGAAAATTATTATATAAAGGCGCGAGATCCTGTACGCAAGAAGTGAAGTTCCCAAGGGCATTTGTTTTAGTTTCTTAACTCAAGGAGCACATTAGTAAAAGTGATCCAACATATTATGGAGTGATGAATAACTTTTATAGGAGCAAGTTCCATTTTCTTAAAACACGAGTTCCTTGTGTAGGTAATATGGATCTATGGCTTAAAAATGTAGCTCCTGGCGTTGTTAACCAATAACATGTTGGCTTAGTCTTCTATGAAATAAATAAGGAACTTTAAAGAGATCCCATATTGGTGGGATCTGGATGCCAAATATGGTGATGCTTGTGTTCCGTTATTTGGAATCTAGATCCCAATGTACTCTGGAGCGCGAACCATAAGACTAGGGAACTAGATCCTATAGTGTTTAGGACCGTGGAATTAAATTATAAGGAACTCGTTCACTTATAACATGGTGCGAGATCCTGAAAACACTAAATTGAGTTTCAGACGAGATCCGCTATGTGATCGAGAGAATCGAGGTTCTGCAAGGGATCGCCAAGCAAGGAAGGCAATCCCATAAACTATGATTAGTACCATAATAAACTTATAAACTACCGATAACACAAGCAGTAATAGAACAGAGAACCAACAACCAATGAACCATCACAGGAATAAGAAGCAATAATGCCTTAGAGGTTTTCTATAATTAAGAAGGAATAATTCTCGAATGGAGAGAGAATAGATAGAGGTGATGTTTCTAGATGGGGAAAAGGTAAAAGGGCAATGGTTTTCCATTTTCTTTTTTAATAAGGTAACATAGCGAGGGTGAAAAAATAATAAATTTATATGTACAAGAGAAAGATGTGTGTGTCTACATATGTATGTGAGTGTGAGTGTGAGTGTGAGTGTGTGTGTGTATGTGATACACATAAAGACTCTTCAAAATACAAAGGTTAATAGTAGAATAAATTGTGAAAGATGAATATGATAAAGATATGGTTTCTTCTTTAAAAAGAGATACTTTTTATGGATAGCTTGCTCGTTAAGTAAAGCCACATGACAAGGGATAATTTTGTCATCTTATAAGGACATGGTTAAGATTTTCACTAAAAGTCAATAGTATTTATACTAATGAACTTCCAAGACATTGCTTCTAAAATTCGATTGTACTATTGTAAAAAATTTAAACACAGTTTAAAAACTTGATGATCCAGATCGGAACCAGCAAATCTGTAAAGAAAGAGAAATGCTGCTTTGGAGTAGACGCATGTTCTTGCGGCATTTGATCGGAGGAGGGCGTTGTCGGATGGGCAAAATCAGAGCCGAGTGGCAATCACCTACCAAGGTGAGTGAGCTAAGGCTAAGATTATTTCGAGAATCTATCAAGCTGATCCGAATCCCGTAAAATGTCGAGAATCGATCGGTTTTCCCCATGAACCGGCTGGTTCGTACTGGTTTTCTGATGGAACCTGCTAGTTCTATTAGGGAACTGGTACGAACTAGCTCCACCTGTTATTAGTCACTAAATTGGCCAGTTCGGTCGAGGATTGCAGATCTAGATTGCCGATCCGCCGAACCAGATCAAAAATCCAGACGGGTGATCCTGGTCACCGATTCGCTTTTTCAAACCTAGATTTCAAGCAAACCATTACTTAATGAGAAGAGCAAAAGGCCCAGGGCACAACATGATGTTACTAATAATAAAATATAATTTTTACCCAAAAAATAATTATTTTTTATAAAAACACTTATCTTCAACTCCTAACATTAAGATCAGTATTTTGCTGTGTTGTTAATTAAACAATATGTGCATATCTACATGTGTGTGTGTGAATTTAAAAATCGCCACATTGAACTCGAATCACCCGATTCGACTAAGGATCAATCAGGGAGAAATCTGATTCTAGGGATTCCCTATATCAAGATGTTCACATTAGTTTTTATTTTTATTTTAAATAAAATTTTGTTGTCCAACCTTGCCAAGTTGGCCGACCTAGAAGGGAATAGCTGATAAGTTGGCACTGGATCACCTTCTTCTTCAAGATCCACTTTAATCAAGATCCTCTACTTGTTGAGGTGTGGCATCCTCCTCAATGATTGGCATCTATTCTTCATTTGGAAGTAGGCCCTCTTGGGTGAATGTCATCATGATAGCCGTAAGATCACGCCCAATTCCCTTTTGATTGTGGAGAAAGACATTTACTTAAAATGGCTATGTTGCAAATTTAAACCTGTCAATAAATTGGGGGACTAAGTCTGAGAGAGATTCCAGTTTTAAAACCCTACATATAAGGCGACATGCTTATACTATTGCATAAGCCCATTGAGAAAGTAGAGGTTCCTCAGAACCAAATTTCATAAGCATGTAGATTTGATGCAGATCAAATCTGGTTGCTACAAATTTTAATTCTATTTTTTTTGTTAAATTTATTTTTATATATGTGGGTAGATTTTTTGGGTTGGTTTTTAGGAATATTATTTATTTTAAGATTAAGGTTTAAATTTTTAGGAAGCTTCTCTTTTATTTTTATTTTGTTAATCTTAGGAATAGACTTTATCTTTTTGGAAGTAGAATCATTTAAATATATCTTTTAGGAGCTATGGTAAAAACGTGGGTACTATAGAATAGGTTGATCGTTTTATTAAGGTATGGCTTGGGTGTTATGGTAGTTATCTTTTGTTTTAGAAAGGAAAAAGATAAATACGGATTAGTTCAGGTTAGGTTAAAACTAGGTAAAATAATTGGTCACGTAGGTGAAAACGATAAAATAGGGAGTTTTAGTTATCTTTTAAGAAGTTGGATTGAATAATATGGAAAGAATCTAGAAATAGAGTTATTTTGGTTAATTATCATTTTCGGTTTTTAGTAGGGATATATATTAGGGATTATCTTTTGAGAGTCACATGAGATGGTATTTTAAATGTATAAAAGAAGAGACACGTAACTTGTAATGGGGGATTGAATTTTATGAATGAAAAAAAGTGATCTTTGAGATCGTGTGGAGTGAGAGAGAGAGCCCTTTGTGAGTTTTATTTCTTCTCTTGTGTTTATGAGCCCGTGTCCGAATAATCGTATCCACGCGTTTTGTTCTTTCTTCTTGTGATGAGATAAATAAAAATCATGAAGAAAATCACAAGAAGAAAGAACAAAACACGTGGATACGAGTATTCCGGTACGGGCCCATAAGCAAAGGAGAAGAAATAACACCCACAAAGGGCTCTCTCTCTCTCACTCTACAGGATCTCAAAGATTTATTTTTTTTTTTTCATTCATACAATTCAATTCCCATTACATGGTGTGTGTGTCCTTCTTTTATACATTTAAAACACCATCTCACGTGACTCTCAAAAGATAATCCCTAATATAAAGAGCAAAAAATGATAACTAACCAAAATAAATCTATCTGTAGATTCTTTCTCTATTCTTCAATCCAACTTCCTAAAAGATAACTACAACTCCCTACGTCATCCTTTCCATCTACGTGATCCATTATTTTCCCTAGTTTTAACCTAACCCAAACTAATTTGGATTTATCCATTTCCTTTCTAAAACAAAAGATAAATACCATACAAAGTTATATACCCTAATAAAACGATCAACCTATTCTATAATACCCACATTTTTATCATAGCTCCTAAAAGTAATATGTAAATGATTCTACCCCACAAAAAGATAAAAATCTATTTCTAAGATTAACAAAAATGGATATTTCCTAGGATAGAAACGATGACCAACTTTTTCAAAAGAAGAAGACTTGGCTTTTAAAAATACGGACTTAATTTTCCTAAGTAAAACGAACTTCCTAAAATTAGACTTTATAAAGCTAAACCAAAAATCCTATTTTTAATAATTAACCCTAATAAATAAAAATAAAAAGTCTACCCAATCTATAAAACTAAAATTAATAAAAACAAAATTAAAATTTTATAGCCACCAAATTTTGATTTGCATCATTCTCCCTTGGTTGGAGAAAACTCGATCTCGAGTTTTGAAGTGTGCTAAAATCAAGTTTGTATTAGTCCCACCACCTTCTTCGATCTGAATGTTGTAAACACGATCCTGGAACCTGTGGGTTACTGCACTGATCAAAACATAATGATTGTGCTTAAAAACTGAGAAACTCTCGAGGAAAGGGTCGTCGTATCTAGATTTTTCAGCCACATAAACTTGCTGAAATTGATCAAATTTTTCCTTAGGGCACACACCACATATTGATCACTAGATTTGGTGATCAAACCAATTTCACCATTTGATTCTCCTTTGAGGTCTTCCACTTCCTCTTCGTCAAATATGATATTCATCAAAGATGAGACTACTTTCATCTGGCTCTTCATCAAATATAGGTTCATCAAATATAGGATCTTCATCAAATATGAGATCACTTTCATATTGCTCTTGTTCTTCATCAAAAACATGAACTTCATCAAAGATAAGGTAACCTGTGACATCAAAGAATGATGATTCCGATTGAAGATCGAAATTTACTTGTTCTTCATCTTCAACGAGTTCTTTATCAAATTTAGGTATCACAAGTAAGGAGTTGTAGTTATCTTTTCGGAAGTTGGATTGAATAATATGGAAAGAATCTAGAGATAGATTTATTTTGATTAATTATCATTTTCGGTTTTTAGTAGGGATTATCTTTTGAGAGTCACGTGAAATAGTGTTTTAAATGTATAAAAGAAGAAGCACGTACCTTGTAATGGGGGATGGAATTTTATGAATGAAAAAAAGTGATCTTTGAAATCGTGTAGAGTGAGAGAGAGCCCTTTATGGGTGTTTTTTCTTCTTCTTTGCTCATGGGCCCGTGCAGGAATACTCGGATCTGCACGTTTAGTTCTTTCTTCTTGTGATTCCCTTCTGGATTTTTATTTCTCTCTCTTAAACGCGTTATTTTTGCCGGATGTGTTTGCCGGTAAATTTTATACTATGTCAAGATATCATCTAAGCAGGGTAAAAAAATGAATTTGCACAAAAAATGAGTCCCTCATTTTCAGTGAAAGCATAATTTTCATTTGATAGAAAGCGGATCAAGGCCTTGAAGATCTCACAATATCTAGACCTTCAAGTACTCAAAAATCAAACCTAGGTCAAGTTGACTTAATCTTGGACATGACCCTAAAAACTTGTTGGCTCCAATTTCTAAAACCGACCCAACCCTCTGGGTCTAGAAGCCTATCCCAGACCCAGATCCAGGTTGGGTCAACCCTTGGCGCTTATGGGACGCCAAAGGCAATCTCAAACCTTCATTTGCCTCCTTAAAACTTCATAAAATCTCTATGTCAAATACCAATTCCCATAATAACTTTTAGTCCAATAACAAATCTCAACTATCATTTTACATAATGATACGAGCCTACTATCAAAAAAAAAAAACTCAAGCACTTATAATCATGTGTGCATTATCTTTTTCCAAAAGTTTGTTGCATTGTCTCTAACATAAACAGTTAAAGAGCTTCTTGGTTGAAGACTTTGCTACCACAGGGAAAGCAATTATACACATTATATGCATGCTAATTCAGCGATCAATCGCTAAGCCAAATCCTGAGAGCCATCAATTTTTGCTCCCTAGGTAACCCTGGACAGGAGGGTCGTTGGGGGGCTTGTTTCAAGATAGTACACTGCAGGTTGTGCCTACATACTGTGGTTCTGTTGGTATAGTGAACTTGACCATGGAGGAATGCCATGCCCTGCTGGAGGGAATTAAACTGCATGATTGTAGTTCGGGCCCCTCCCTCCTTGTCAAGGGAGACTCCTAAAACATTATAGCCTGGGCCTCCAAAAAGTCCACAAATACCCTGACATTTGCAGCACATCTCTTACTAGATTTTTGGACTTTTAGATTATCAATAAGTAGCTTTCAAACATATTTGAAGACAATATAATGCCAAAGCCACTGCTTTTGCTAAGCAAACGGCTTTGGGTTCTCAATTGGTGGTCTCTAGTAACTAGTATGGTTCACAAAGTCGAAGCTATAAACCACCATGGTATTTTCTCTAAACAAATCGCATTCATTACCACCTGTCTCCTCCTAGAAAACATACTTAATAGTGAACCCAATCTAATATTGGTCATAAACTTGTCAATATCAGATTTTACACTACACCAAATAGAGGCAAGTTTATTGGTCTAACTAAGAAGTTTCTTTCACTAAATCTATCAAACAACTTGTGTACAATATCTAAGAAACAAATTTACTACACATTGAAGAATAGCAGCACCACAAACATAGCTTGTAAGTGCTAAATTCCCTCTTTCCAACTTAAGATGTTAGGGACGAAAGGATATAGCTTATTATTCCATTGCCATATAAACCTTACAATGAAAACTCATACCTTTTTCCATAAAATGAGATTTTCTAGTGAAAACCTTATAATGAAAACTCATACCTCTTTCCATAAAATAAGATTTTCAAATGATTAATGAATGACGGATAGAAGACAATCTTATACAATAACTCATTCAAGTAGCAACTCAGGAAAAATTCATACGAAAAATCCAATGCTTTTTTTTTTTTCTGTTTATTTTAGAATCTAGAGAACCTATCAAGTAAATGGGGTGCAGTATCAAGAAAAAATGAACTGTGTAAATTCTCAATAAAATACAATACATACTGTAAATAAAAGAAAATGTAATTTCTATAATTCCAAAGAAAAAAATCTAGGTATTTCAGTGATGACAAAGGTTTTCCCCAATAAACCCAGTTTTAAGATCTATAGAAGCTAATTTAGAGAGAAACACTAATTAGATTACCTTAATTTTTGAGAAAAACCTAAAATACCCTAGATTACATTAATTCTCTATAAATGTGTGGAAATTTTTGTTGAAATAAGGCAAAATACTGCAAATTTTTAAAATTTTAGAGAAAACCCCTGCAAAATTTATTGATGTTCACAGTATTTTTTTTGGTAAGATCCTAAACTCTAGGTTTTTCAGAACCCCATTACATAGAAAACCATAACTTCAAAGGACCAAACGAATAAAAAATCCTAGTTCTCTGTAAGCATGTTGAAAATTTTGTTAATACTTTAAAATTTAAAATTTAGAGAAAAGCCATGAATAGAAGGGCTTTTCAGTAAAATCCTAATTTCTAGCTTTGTAAAAACCTAATTTCATAGAAAATCATTATTTCAAAGGAAAAACCTAATTAAAAATCCTAATTCAAACTAAACCCCTAATACAAAGTGAACCCTAATTTCAGAGAAAAACATTATCCGGTAAAATCCTAATTTCGCTAAAGCTAATCTTGAAGAGAGCCTCTAATTTGAGAGAAATTAAATTTTGTTTAAAAGTATATCTATATGAAAGCCATGCTTCACAATGAAGATCACAACGGAAGAGGAAGAACCTGACACGATGCTTTTGAATCAGTGGAAATCCCTGTGTTTAAGAAGCCAGAGAGTGAGCTAGGCTCAAGCATAGTTAGCAAATCGTTGTTTAATCGTCGATTTTTTCAAAAAATCACGTAGATTTCATAAAACACGTTTAAAACGCGTTTTTTTCATATTACGATTTAAATCAAGCCAAAAAATCGTATCTTTTTTTACCTATGTTTTTTCTTTGTTTGTTTTCTTCCTGTTTTGTGTATTGCAGCCATTATTACTTTCATGCTTTTGAAAAAAAAAAATATTATTTCGAAAAAAAACCTAAAATATAAATTTTTATCCCCACTGTGTTCTTCAAAGCCACAGTTGCAGACTGAAGGTATGAATTTTTTTTCCATTTTTTTTTAAACTTAAACAAATAGATACAGATTTCAGTTGTTATTATGGAAAATCATTGTGTAAATAAAATACTGTTTATAGCAAACCGTTTTGGAAAGTAAATCATTGCGTAAAGAAAATCATATACATGCAGATTTCTGTGATTATTTGTGATAATTGTTTTTATGAAATACTGTTTATGGCACAAATTAGAGCTCAAGATATTGTCTTTTACTGATGAATGAGAAGCAGAGAGTGTGACTACAGGACCAAGAATCAATATTTTGTTTTTGATTATGTGATAACAAAGATAAACAATATAGTGTAAACTGTAAACTGACAGCAGCAAGCAATTGTACATATAGGATTAGTTGCCCAAACCTAATCCTTCAGCTCTGCTTGCTGTTTCCCCAAGAAAATGAAAAACCTGCTTCCTTTTCTCTCTCTAACACTAAGGTAGAGCCTCTTCACAAATGAGTATAATTAGGGCTTTCTCTCGAACAACATCCCAAATCAGAGAGGAAAACCCTCTTCAAACTATCCAAAATCAGCATCCCATCTTCCTTTTCTCTCTCTAAAAATCGGTTAGGGCCTCTTCCATTAGGGTTTGTGAAGCCGATGACCTCTTCCTCCTCTTCCTTCTTCCTCTTCTTCTCTCTCTAAACGGTAAACACAGATATGTAAAACCCAAATTTTTACGAGACTCTTATCAATTAAAGGAATTTATAAAACTTTAACCATAGCGTACCATGATTAAATCATTGCGATAAGAAAACAAAAATCATGTATTTTTTTTTCCCTCATGAATTGGTGCAATATTTAAGTATTTAATGAATAAGTTTATATAATACATTTGTCATTTATTTAATAAATAAATTTATATAGTATATTTGTCTTTGGTATGTAATAAGTTAAGTGTGATGTTGCTTAAAGTATTTAATGGGTAAATTTATATGGTATATATATATTTTTAGTATATATTAAGTAATTATGTATTTAATATTAAATGATTGAATGAGAATCACGAGATATCTAAATTAATTGATTTAGTTATATCAGTCCAATAAAGTTTTTATGAATGAATTAATTATAGGTGCAGTTTGTATAGAGCCTAGGCTCTAAACAATTAAATTTGAGCTTACTTTCAAATAAAAAATGTGGTTTCAATATTAGAAATTTTGGTGATCGCTTTAAAATACATTTTTATCTTTATTTATAAAGGTTAAAGCTTCAAAAATAGTGTAAATCGACAAATCTTGAAAATGGACGGTCCAAAAATGTGCTACAACATATACTATTTCCAAAACTTGAAATTCATTTTTTTCTCATGTCCATACTTCTTGGTATCAAGATGAACAATTTGAAGATATTTGGGCATCAAAACAACCTCTTCTAATGAAATTTTTGTAGTAGGCTCCAATTTGATTGCTTAAAGTCTCAGCTCTATAACAACTTTTCCCATTAGTTATTGATGGCTTGGACATAATTTTTATTTTTTAGATTTCAAAATTTCTAATATTATAAATTTATCTTATTTTTTTACTCTGATTTTTTTAGCCTACTCCGATATATTAATGATATCTCTGTATGAAGTATTTTTGTTGATCTGTATTTTTACCTAATTTTTTTATCCCACTTTTTAAAATAAAAACGATTTATTTTCGATTTTATGGTGAGCCGATCAAGTAATAAGGGATCATAGTGCGACAGGTTAGAGAGAGAATCCTTCAGAAGGAAGCGGTCCCAGAGTTGACTTTGCAGGCAGCTCGCAGTGATTTCAAATCTGGATCGTTGATGTGGATAGGAATAATAAATAAATAAATTTAAAATTTTAAAAACTATAATTTTATTAAAAAAAAATTTAGACAGTTAGTTTCAATTGTTTTTAAATGGATCACCTATTTGTATCCATATTTAAGATGGATGCTTTATACCTCGAGGACCGCAAATGTAGAAATGTGGTCCTTGTCGCATGAAATAATTTCCTTTCTTTTTAAACTTATCTAATATCTTTCTTATTTATCTAAATTTGCATCCTATAAATCTCTATTGTATTTTATTTATTTTAAAATATTTTTATAAATCACTAATCTAGACTCAATCTGGATCATTAATCTCATGATCTCACACACTTGTGAGTGCCAATATGAGATTTAAAACATTGTAATAAAGTAGAAGATGTAAAGAAGAGTGTCAAGGTAAATTTTCATCTAACCTATTTATAAATAGAAAAATATGTGGAGACCATTTACTTTCAGTACAAAGAGGTTATAATCATTATTGTTTGTTAGATTTTAAATCAGTTGATTGTAAACGTGTCATTATTAAACTCAAAGCTCAAAACTCAAAGCTCATTATTAAACCTATATCTTTTTGGACTACTTTCAACCACATGTTTTTGAAAAAACTATAAAATAAATATTTTCAAAATATAAAATGACCAAAATATTCCTAGAAAATGACAGGGGTAATTTGGTTATTTAAATTTACTGAAAATATATTTTTTATATTTTATATGGTTCACAATAGTGTCAAGTATATATACTCAAAATTTCATCTTAACCTAATTTATAAAAAATGATTAAAATTCAAATAATGATATGTATTTTGAACCAACCGATGAAGATTTGATAACTGGGATTCTACCTATATTACTATTTATTATAGCTACTGGTATTTAGTAGTTTTACTCAAAAAACAAATGTCACAATGCAAATTCGAAATAAGCTAACAATGTAAAAGGAATTTGGGACATTTTTTCTCTCTCTCTCTTCAAAAATCCCCTTTTAATCTCTTTTGTTTTTCTTTTTTAACTCCCTTCAAGGGTGAAATCCCAATAAATCCAACCATGAATTTCTTTTCTCAAATTTAAAGTTATCTATTAATAATAGTTCTCAAATTATAATTTTGCATTCCACCCTTCATTGCCACTACTAACATATCAAGAGAAAAAAAGGGAAAAGATGTTTCTCAATTGTAGTATTTAATTTGTTTTTACAATTTTAAATTCAATTAGGCTTACTTATCAAATATTTAACAACTTGATTTTAAAATTATGCGTATGAAATAAAATTATTCTAGTTGTGATTTAACTATTAAAACATACAATATAAAATTTACTTGAAATAAATTATACATTTATTTTATTAAAAAAGTGAAATTGCATTTAGATAATTTTTTTAACAAAATTAGATGATTAGTAAAATATTTTATTTAAAGGATTCACATTCTTTTTACTACAAAATTGAAATTGCATTTAGATAATTTTTTAATAAAATTAGTTAATTAGTAAAATATTTATGTTTAAATGAATCAAATTCCTTTTTTTTTTAATTCAATCCACAACATTTATGTCAGCTTTTTTGTGTGAATGTGTCGCTTTCTAGATGACCCCTCTAGAAGAAAGAGGGATTTGAATAAATAGTTCTAGTTACTTTGTTCCCTATTTCTATTTGTAATGATCCTAAGGAAAATATTTTATTTCCACTGAGCCAAAACTAAATACTTTATTTTTTAAACATTTTTTTTATGAATTTCTTTTATATATTTTAGGGCTTTTTGTCCCTATACTTGACTCGACGAGTCTACTCAAACTCTGCCGCGCTACTCGGCTTGGACTAGGGTGGATTCTGAGGCTTGTACCAAGTTTAAAAGCATTGGTTTGGATCAAAGCATGAATGAAATTTAAATAGTTCAGAGGTTCGGGCGAAAATTGTTGAAAATTTCGCTGAATTTGATTAAGATTTTTGTGAAATTTTGTTCAAATTTTTTTAAAAGCATGTCTGAGAAATCATTCAAAAATTTCACTAAAATTTGCATTAAATCATCCAACCAACTGGAGTTTACGAAATTTGTAGAAATTTTAACCGAAATCAAGTGAATAATTCTCCCATTACGAAGATGGTTATGAGTGATTCAAAATTGCCTGATTTATAATACATTTCTATATAAAAAATTTGGACAAAAAGGATTATTTGAATAATATGAAAGTCGAAGATGGTTTTGAGTGATTCAAAACTGTCTGATTTATAATATAATTCTATATGAAAATTTTGGATGAAAAGGATTATTTGAATAATATGAATTCTTTGAAATGTTGTTCAAATTTTTTTAAAAGCATGTTTTGAGAAATCATTAAAAAAATTTCACTAAAATTTGCATAAAATCATCCAACCAAATGGAGTTTACAAATTTTGTAGAAATTTTAACCGGAATCAAGTGAATAATTCTCCCATTACGAAGATCGTTACGAGTGATTCAAAACTGTCAAATTTATAATAGAATTCTAAATGAAAATTTTGGGCGAAAATGATTTTTTGAATAATATGAAAGTAAAGAAGATGGTTTTGAGTGATTCAAAATTGTCGAATTTATAATACAAATTACAACAAATTATGCACGAGCACCACCCCTACTTAGGGGTGGGAATTTTTCGGATCGGGTTCAGATCCACCTAGATCCTAATAGGATGACAGTCATAGACATAGAACACTCAAAAGCTACTAACAGATGACACTCACAAAAGCTACTCTTATAGAGCTAAACTCTTGAAATCTCTAAACTCCAGATAAGATTTCTTGGACATAATATCTATAAGGTAACAATTATTCCAATTGAAAGGGCAATACAATTTGCAGAAAAATTCGCTGATGAAATTAAGGATAAAAAACAACTCCAAAGATTTTTCGAAAGTTTAAACTATATTTCGGAGTTTTTACAAAGATCTCGCTATAGACTATAAACCCTTATTCCAAAGATTAAAAAATAATCCTTCAGAATTAACTGAAGAACATACTAAAGCAGTTAAGAAAATAAAGCTTAAAGCAAAAGAATTGCCTTGCTTGGCAATTCCTTATTCTAATGCTTTCACAATTGTTGAAACTAATGCATCTGAATTAGGACTAAGAGGAATTCTTAAACAAATATTCTCTAATGATACAAAAAAGCAACTGGTTAGATGTACATCCACAAATTGGAATCTGCCACAACAAAAATATTCTACTGTTAAAAAAGAATTTTTGGCTATTGTGCATTGTATCACCAAATTTGAAAGTTACCTCTTAAATAAGAAATTCCTAGTCAGCACGGACTGCAAAGCAGTTAAAGAAATTTTAGAAAAAGATGTTAAAAATCCAGCATCAAAACATATTTTTGTAAAATAACAAGCTAGAATCTCTATATTTGATTTTGAAACCGAACACATTAAAGGTGAATCAAATTCATTGCCTGACTTCTTGACATGAGAATTTCTACATGGACAAAAGAAAGTATAAGACTTTGGCTCTAATTCAGAGTCCAAGTAAGTGAAAGAAAGACCTATGCGATCTTTTTTCAGGGAATAATTTTTCTTTTTATATCGGCCCTTTTGTTTTGGCAAAAGATCACTTACAGGCGGTCTTATTACAACAACATATACTTCAAAATAAAATCAACATGACAATAAAACCAAGATCATAAAACTTGATGCTATTGAAATAACTATCCACTATGCTTGAGAATAAAAAATAAGATTGCAAGAAATAAATGAGAAGAGTACCGGATATTACTTCAACCAGGCTTATTATACCCCACACCGAGTCACCACCATCCGATGGCGCGTGATCGACAATCTTGCTTCAATCTCAAATCGAAAAAACAAGTTTAGGCCAAGCCACACCAATGGAACATGAACCCCTTTGATCACAAACTCAAACCCTAGATGAATTCCCTTAACAACTTAGTCTGGGAGAGATTAATTCTCTTTTTGCTAACCTTAAAACCCTTAGCCATAAATCCATAATTGAGAGATAGGAGAGAGAAGACCTCCATAACCTAAACTCTTAGGTTATAAGAGAGAGAAACTTTTCTTAAGAGAGAGAGAGAGAGAAATTCTAAGTGGGTTATGAGAGAGAATATGGAATTAGGTACAAGAGATAAGGTATAGAGATTTTTTGCTAGAGATAATCCTTTTTTATAGGCTTTGAACAAGATTAGGGTTTTCCTTGACATGCCTCTTCTTGTGAGATTGAACTTGGACCGTCGATTAATGGTGACTTGTGGGGTGAGAGATCTGAGCCATTCATTTCATAGATGGGCCATCAACATTATAGAATGTGCATAAACCCTTATCCTTTTTTCCTAAACCATTTTCCCATCAATAAAAAATAAGTTAAATTAATTTTAATTAAATATTGTGTATTCCATAAAATAATACATCTCTACACATATTTTCCACAAAATCTATCAAAGATATGCCAAGTCAATATCTAATTCCACATTAAGTTAATATATTGTCAATACATACTCAATCCATAATTTGACCACATGTGGGCCCCACCTTCTAAAAACATGGTGGCCCCATGTGTACAATGGGCCCCCATGATTATTTTTTTTATGCACTTAAAATTAACAAAATAATTTCTAGTGAATATTAAAACATTGTAAAATCAATATCTTTAATTTTATAAATCCAAAATTTATAAATAAAATATCCAAAGGTTCATAAAATTCAAATAAAAATTCTAAATTAATCATTATCATAAAACAAACACAATTAAATTAATTTGATGGAAAATGGATCCATATGGTTTAGGAATTGAATCAACAATCATGGGGCACTCCACCTTCAACTGTGGACTACGAACCACACTTGCTTTATTAGACCAACCCAGTGTTTCCCATGACTCATAATTTGAGCAGGGGCTCATTAGTGGGTCACCAAAGTCTGACTGATGAGCCAAGGGGTGGTAATCTCAGTCTGTGGATTACAGGTCCTCCCTTAAAGACGAGTCCAAGTCACTAAGACATGATGTGACCACAGCTCTATGGGGTATAGGGGGATCTCTCGCACATGCATACGCTTCACCCTAAAAGATGGATTTCTGGCTTTCCCGAACGATTTGTCAATATGCATGTCGTGTGATGGCACATGGATGAGGTTTTGGCCCCCATCTCTATAGGTCACCATCATACACAAGGGTCACACAGCCCCTCAGCTAATTCATCCGAGCATGTTCTCCGACCTCATCAAGGGCTAACCCATGAACCCTCATCGGTTTGTTCTTCATGCTCATGTAATATGGGTTTTTCCCAACCGAATGGTCGAGATCGTCAAACTCAGTCTGGTATCTGTAAATATTTTTTCCATGGTATAGTTCACAAGGGACCACACTCTACTGAGTTCATGTTCTACTATATCATTTCATTTTACAAGCACTCATAAGGCCTTTAAAGGCCACATAAACCCAACAGTAAGACCCTAAGCAAATGATCCGCCTCTTTATCGTCTTTAATCAGGACACCACAAAAACAGGCTGAAATACTCCAAAATCCTATAATGGCTCAAAGTCCATATACTTTATCACCTCAGAAGACTTCATATATGGAAACTTCAAATGTTCATTTAATAATAATAGAGGATAGCCATGTGGCTCAAACGCCAATAAAAATAGTTGATATATACCTAAAAGGTCATATGCACCATGATATGGGAGGAAAAGATGGAGAATACTTTGAAGCAATACTTGCAGAAAGAGAGTCAATGGTCATAAAACACCATTATAGAAATAATAATGAGCCGACATACTCAAAGATGAAAATATTAAATATTGTGTCTTATAAAGACTAGGGTTTCGATCCACTGAAACCTCGATATATTCAAAGTAATGGCTCTAAAATAAGAGCATATAATTATTATGATTATATTAAGGCTTGGGACATAGTTTTCTCATATTAGAATACAACCGCAACTCATAACTGGTTCTTACAATTCAAATTGCAATCCTTAGAGGATTTCCCAAACTGGTTTAAAAACTGGTTTTTAGTCTAGAGATCAAATCCTAATATTCTCCCAAACGAGGTTCAAATATCCCAACAAAAATTTTCAAACTACAACAGGTATATTCCTAAAATGGATTATCATATTTACTTTATGACCGTATGTGAGGTTCCTTGGATCCTAAAATGGTCCATATACAATTAATCCTAATGAAAAAATGTGAGATTAAATCTCTAAATTATAGAGAAATATTTATTAAATGCTGGGATAGATACAATACGTTCATGTTACCCTTGAAAACTTGATACTTTAGAGTATCCCTCAAAAAACCCTTAAAATACAAGGATCATCAACTGAATTATCAAATTATGTAAAACACTACAGAACTAGAATCTTGGCTTAAGCAAAGAAGAGCTTAAAAAGCAGCTTCTATTATTATTAGATGAAACATATGACATGTCTACCCTAGCCACATATGCAAAAGATGATGAAGATCTTTCAAAAGGAGGAGAATGATATACCCCAGAATATGCATCCCCTTTGCTTCGCCACGGATATAAAGAAAAGAATCTTGCGGGGCGATTCGACTCCACCCATCATCCATGACACGTGTTCTAGAAAAAATCCACTTTAAAAAAGATAGCTAGCAAAAATCAACTGTAGCAGTCACTGTTCACATCATTGTAGCAGTCACTAAATTACCTTTTTACTGTAGCGTCACGTGAAATCACTATGCGGACTTAAGAGGGTTTGAAGTCCACCGACACCTTTAGACGGATTTGAATACGTTTGAAGTCCACAGACACCTTTAAGCGGATTTGAAGACGTTTGAAGTTCGACCCTGTCCTCTATAATAGAGGACAACCTCCTTCACCAAACATTTGGAGTTTGGAGACTTCAAGAGCTTTAGTTCTATGAGTGTAGCTTTTGCGAGTGTCCTCTGTTAGTAGCTTTTGAGTGTTCTCTGTTTGTGAGCGTTTGATAGTATATTGAGTTTGTATATCTGGTGGTGTTTTGAGCTTCTCTCTACAGTCCTATACGTCAGTCTATTGGGCTATGTAAGTTTGCGTTTTCATTATGCGCTATACTTAAATTCCATTATGGTCCTTTTCATTTTATTGTCATTATGTGTGTGCCTCTGTTCAAGTTCGAATAACTTCCGGTTTTATATTAGCTTGTTCTAAGTTGGTATTTGATTATGATGGAACTCTAGTGATATTCCAATTTTGAATTTGTTTTTCTATGTTATTTATCACTACTTCTTCACTATTATTTATTCTAAGCCTACCACTACTACTAGTAGACTTATGAGATAGTGTTCTGAAAAAACCAGCCATTTAAATAACACTCTTGTTTTGTAGCATCTATTGACGAGTCAACAGGAACACCTTACCTCTTCTGGGATTTACAGGAGTTCTGGGCCACCACGACTTTGTTAAATCTGGACTAGCCTTACTAACTCCTTTGTTATTTAAATTTAAGATTTTCTAAAAACCCGTCATTGTTTTTTGGCTCGTATACCAACTTAGCACAAGCTAATATAAAATCGGAAGCTAATCTACATGAACATGGGTACACACATTCAAAATTGGAATATCCCTAGCTTTAGTGATCTTAACAGGATCCAGATCCGATTAGATCCTGAATATTCGGATTCAGATTCGGATCTGAATCTGAAATTATATAGGATCTGGATTCAGATCTGGATTGGATCTTCTATTAAATATTTTTCTCTAATACCACCAGATTCAGTCTCTTCAGGATTTCTCTCTCTACTATTATATAACATTTACAAATCTAGACCCACCTCAAGATTATCTCTTTTGGTGTATTTCATCATCATCATTTTAGCCCTTTTTCAATTAATTGGGGTCGGCTATATGAATGCTAGTGCTCCATTCTACTCTAGTAAATGTCATATTGTCAGTGAGGCCATAAGTCCCCATATCTTTTCATACTACTTCCAATCACATCTTTTTGGGCCTACCCTTTGCCCTTTTCAGTCCTTCCACTTGAATTAATTCGGCCCCTCTTAACAAATGTTATACTTGGTCAGTGCTACATATAGTCAACCCACCTAAGTCTATTCTATTTCATTTTTATCGTATATTGGTGCACTCCTAAATTCTCTCCAATAAATTCATTGTGAATTTCATCCCTTAGTGCCTTGTCACTCATCCTTTTTAACATCCTCATCTTTCCTACACTCATTTTGTGGGTATATTGTTTTTTGCCTACCCAACATTCTGCCCCCATAAAGTAAAGTTGGTATCACCATTGTCCTATAGAACTTGCTCTTCAGCGTTATTGGTATGTGGCGATCACATATAATTCCAGTTGCACATCTCCACTTCCGCCACCCAGCTCTAATTTTGTGTGCGACATCTTCTTCGATCTCTCTATTTTCCTGAATTATCGAACCAAGATATAAAAAAGGTGGTCTTTTTTGTACTTCCTAACCGTCAATCTTAACTACTTCCTTGTCTCTATTCCTATTATTACTTCTGGTGTATTTGAAATGCTATTATTTAATCTTGAGATGGGTTTAGATTTGTAAATGTTATATAATAGTAGACAGAGAAATCTTGAAGAGACTGAATCTGGTGGTATTATAGAAAAATATTTAATGGAAGATCTAATCTGGATCTAGATCCTATATATAATTTCAAATTCGGATTCGAATCTGACATTATACTATTCAAATTTGAATCTAGATCTAGGTGGATCCAAACCCGATCCAAGAAATTCTCACCCTATCTGTCTTCCCTACTAAATTATCCAAAAATAAAATCGAAAAAAAAAAATGAAATAGAATATATCTATATATTAAATGTGTTTCTTGGAATAAGAATGTATGATAAAAATATTGAAAATCTACAAAAATATTGTTTTAAATCATTAATGCCTTTGTGAACCTATTTATGCCCGATTTCGAGGTGGAAGGAATTTCGATTGTTTTCCCTTGACCTAGAACATAAACTAATTAACTAAAAGATAGGACAAAGGGGTTTCGTCGAATTGTAGCCCAGACAAGGGACTAGCCATCAGTCCACTTTTGTACAAATTAATGGTAGTGCTAGCTTGTGAGGCAGTAAACTGAAAATCTGTTAGAAAGTCCATTAAAAAGTTTTCCGATTAAGTAGGGGGGAGATTTTGAAAATGTTTTTGAAATAGACTTAAAATAAAACAAGGGTAAAAAAAGAAAAATAACATCAACCTGGGCCCAGGTCTGGCACGGAAAGTCAGTGGTTAGTTTAGGATCATGCTTGAAGTATTGACTTTTTCTAGTCCTTTGTTGTCCACTGAGTAGGAGCGATCAGTATCAAGGGAGCTTTAGGGCGTGAGGATACATAGATCATGGTTTAAGGATAACGGGATTAGGGTTCAAGCATAGCGCTTTCAAGGCTCAGGGGACGAGTATTAAATGCAAAAGAGTTTTGTCCAATGTTACAAAATTCCAGTCACAAAGCTGGGTCCAAGGCAGCTATTTATAGGCAAAAGGCCCTTCAATAGTGCTACAAATTTTTGATTAAATTTGGGCTATCGATTAGCAGTGATATGGGTGCCCATGTCAGTGTTGCCATTGATAACATTGATACTTGGCGTCATTCAATCATTTTAATGTCATGTTAGCAGTGCCAATGCTGACGGTGAATCATAAACAACATACGTAGCATGCCTCAACCAGTTAATGAAAACACTATTTTGTGGAGTGGCATGTGATCGAGCGAGGGTGGCGTTGACGCTAGCGTGGCTACCATTGATGGTTGACGGTACTCAATCATCAAAAAATATTGTGAACAGTGCTGATGTCGTAGATGGTAATCATTTTAGCCCTAATCATTTGTTTTTTAATAGGGAAAGTTTCATGCAAAACCCTAATTCTCCATCTTATTTCATGGTAGACCCTCATTCCATTTTTCTTTCAATCAGCATAAAAAAAATCATTAAGGATTTCACCGTACTCCCTTATCTCTTATCTCACTCATTTATTTACTTTTGACTATAAAAATTAGCCCCAACAAACTTTTTTATACCATTTCAACCCAATATGAGAGAAAGATAGGGAGCACTCAATGTGGCATTGAGGAGCTGACAAGGCAAAAAATATAATAAAAATATTTTGAAACTTTTTGGGTTAAAAGATATAATGGGGTAGGTAAAATGTTTTTGGGTTAAAAAAGTTTTTGAAACGTTTATGGAACGTTTTGGGTTGAAATAGTAAAAAAAAAGATTTGTTGGGGCTAATTTTTATGGTCAAAAGTAAAAAAAGAGGGAGATAAGAGATGAGGGGGTACGATGAAATCCTTAAGGATATTTTCATGCTGCTTGAAAGAAAAATGGAAGAAGGGTCTACCATGAAATTAAGATAGGGAATTAGAGTTCAGTATGAAATTTTCCCTTTTTAATAATTAGACTTGCCCTATTTAATGGAAATAACATTGCCAATAGGTGGGGGGTGTTATCCTGTGGCCACTTTCGACATTGGCATTGGTGCCACCAATATCGAGGCTAAACAATCTCATAACTCTTCAGGCCCAATTTTACGACAAGTCTTTAAGCCAATGATTTGGGCTAATGATTTTGGGGGACTATTGCTGATGGTATTGTTGTCTCCAACATTGGCTTGTGTGCCATTGTTGCTAGTTTTTCTATCGAGATTCTGAGGACTTGACCCCCAGTCAATTATTCATTGTCACTGTGGCTGATGGGAAGCCCTTGAGGGCAGTGTTTCTACAACCCTAGACTTGATGGCCTTGATGTTGGGTAAATACGGCCTTTTATTTCGGCATGGGCATCCTTGATGTTAGTGTCAATGGTGTTCGTGCTGGGGACCAAAATGGTATTTATGACAAATAAACTCTCTCGTGCCATAACTTCTAAGCCATGCATAGTATTCAGGTAATTTTTGAACCGTTGGAAAGCTTGTAACTTCTCATTTGATTTGGGTTCCAATTTGATCAGATTTGACAAACTTTTGGTGGGTTTAGAAGGCTTGTTGACTGTTTCTCTGTAGTTTTGGGTTGCAACATGAGACTTGTCGCTAGCGTAAGTCGCATTAACGCATAATTAGGGCTTTATGGAAAACTTGGGTTGAGTTTGGTCTCAGATTCAATGCATATGATGCTAGCGTTAATGGCAGCAACATGACAGTTGGTGGGATTGTCACAGAAAGACCAAAATAGAATTTCTAGCAAATAAATTTGTTCAATTCATAACTTTCAAGCCATGTATTGGATTTGGGTGATTATTAAACCATTGGAATGCTTACAACCCCTACTTAAATTTGATATCCACTTTAGGCTCGAAATATTGATTCTTGAGGTATCGATGAGGATAGGGCTTTAGGGTATGTATAGGTTGGTTTTATTGTTTTTTAGGCTTTTGGGTGTCTAGGTTGATTAACTTGGGGTTCTGGGTGCATCTAAAGTCTATGGTTTGGGTTCTCAAAGGTGTTCCTATAGTTTCAGGGTTTTCAATTTCCTGAAACTCCCTCAGTCTGGAATAGGGTGCCTACAAGATCAAAGATAACTCTCTCCAGAACAGAAAACCTTTACGAAATCTTGAAAAAGAAGTCTGTTACCAATCTATTAGAAGGCATCATGTGGTTTTTGTAATGGTAATCCCATAAGGAGTCAGTTATTTTAGAAAATCTAAATTGGCAAGGGAAATAATGAGGAAAGGAAAAAAAATTTTGTAACAATTTCTAATTATAAAATTGGTTTTTTTTTTTGGATGGTGAACTAAAAAAATAGAGAGGTTGAGGTGTTTTGTTTATAGCCAAATTCGAGTGAGGAATTTGAAGTGATCCTTTCTCAAGTTTGAACTCTAAATAAGATCAAGTCATTCAAATAGTAGAGAATAGGGCTCTATTAAATTACGGTCCAAAGAAAACCGACCTTGCATGCTGATCCTCCGCGGATCGCCTAAGGGGCTGGCTAAGAGTTCAACAAAATAATGCTTTTAAACTATAGAATTACAACAAAAGAATTTAGAAAGTAACATTATAAACTTGACAAATTATTTAAAATATAATGAAAATAATGAAACTAACTTGAATCTGGACCCATTGACTCAAATCAACCATGTTCTTGCTCCTCTCACCATAAAGGAACTTTAAAGACTAATGACTTGGGTTTAGGAACTAGATCTTGATATATCAACTTGAGGTAAGGGAATTTGTAGTGAGGTTAGTAATGAAGCTAAGGATCATGGATATGTGGATCAGGCATAGGTTTTTCTTAAGGATTTAGACTGGGTTATCAGGTTGGTACTCCTTAGAATGCAGGTTCAAGGAGCCAAAACTAGGATTTAAGAGGTTAAATTTATGGTTACAGGATTTGGACACAATTCATTGTAGTTTAGTTAATTTTCTCTGAAAAAAAATCTCCCAATGGGCAGCTAAGTGAGGGTATTTATCGCGTGTTGCTGGAGACATGATGCATGTTGCCAGCGACATACTGCATGTCGTTAAATTAAAATGGTCTACTTGCAATAGATTCTTTGCCATGCCCTAAATGTTCACCTAGGTGAGGATTCTTTACTGTTGTGGGAGGATTTTGGCAAATAATCTCATATGCGCCCCATAATTAAGCTTAGATTCTTTCTATTTCGGTTTCCTTAATCATAATTTTGGGTTATTGTGGGCTATGATGTGGGAATTAGGGCCTAACTAAAGTACGTTATGGTCTAGAAAATTGATTAAGGCAATTTTAGTAGGTTTTAAGATGTGCTCAAGGTTGAATTAGGAGTACTTAGGTTAAACTAGGTGGATTTCGGCTAAATTATGTGGGCTTAGCATGATTAGGAAGGTTTTGTAGGGGTCTGTATTGATTAGGTATGTTACACCTAGGGAAGTCTGTTGGGAAGAGACTTGTTTCTGCTTCTTTAGGTGTATTGGTCGTCTAAGAAGTGTGGGTTCATGATGGTCCAAAGCCTGCTATGGATTATTCTAATTAGGGTAGTGTGGTCTCTTAGGTTAAACTATGTTATTTTCCTATAAGAGATGGGAGATTTTAGGATCAAGGCATAATTAGGCCTAGGTTCATAGGTTTAGGTTCAGGGATCTAGAAACTTAGCTCAAAAGGATTGTCCATAGCTTAATTTCTCTTTAGGTTTTTTTTTAAGGGCAAAAATTTAATAAGGTGATTGCTTCCTTTCCACTAGTCTCACATGAGATTCTCAAGTGCGGTTGAAGCTTGAAATTCTCCAATGAGATCTGAAAAGATGATGTTCATTACTCTTTTGAGAAGGGGTAAGGGATAGAAACCTAATCTCACAAAAGCAACTCTATATTTATTTATTTTTCCTTACTACTAGATCCTCAAGCTATATTCCATCGGCTTGAGAAAAACTATTATAATTTTTTTTATTGCTTAATGGATTTTATTTGTGGTGCCCTATGGTTTCTTTTTTTTTTTGAAAGGTTTTTCACGTAAATCTTGATGTGTGTTATGGTTGATTTTCAATTTAACTATAAGTTTGCATAATATTATTTTCTTTGTGGTTTCGCAATTCAAAGAATTTTCAATCACACAGAGATGAGCACGCACGACCATCCTACAAATTTTTTGACACATGAATCATGGTTTTGATTGACAAATTTGGAAGAAGTCAATGTAATGCGTATCAAGGTTTTGAGTTAAATGTGTTATTATTCTCCCAATCTCGTTAAAATATTAGATTTTTAGGACTCTTGTAGATCAATGAGAGATGAGCATTTTCTGATAAATTAGAGAGCATTTAGCTAAGAAACGCGAGAAAATTGAATTTTTATATTTAGGTTTGTAAAGCAAATAAATAACGAGCAACTAACTGATTTTGGGTCGGCCGACGTTGGTTCCATTCAAATAAGGAAAACTGACTATTCCGGTTTGATTTTCGAAATCCCGAGACTAGGGTTGTAAATGGGTCAGGTTAGGTCTTGTCTTCGTTGGATCCTGCCAAACCCGACCCGAGAAGTCTAAGGTTGGACCAAGACTCGACGCTCACCTAGTCGGGTCCAAGTTGATTGGAACTGACCCATTGGATTAGGTTCAATTTGCATCAAAATATAAAAAATTAAATAATATATGTTACATACATTTTATACACATATAGAACGTACTGGGATAGGTTAGTTTGGGCCAGATCTGACCCAACCTGACCTGACCCACCTCTCTGTTCCATATTTTTGGACATGGATCGGACCTATCAAGCCTAGAAGCTAGACTCAAACCCAAACCGGAGACCGATCAACCTATCACATATGCAGACCCACAAACCCACACCGGCACAACCCAGCCCAAGAGCCATAGCTATTAAGGATGCAAAGTTATAAAAAATTAGATGAAGAGTGGGAAATGAATTGACTTCTTGTAATTATATGAACGGCGATTCTCCCTATCCATAAGTTAGAATAAACATGTATCCTATGTAGAACAAGGCTGCATCCGTTGGAAGGGGTCTGACTCTTATATTTTTTTTTGACAAGATCACAACGATTTTATTACTCAGTCAATCCAACGATTATAGTCATTTAGTACTCTAACCTACGTAATTATGCGGTCATTCATGCTCCATGATAACTGCTGCTGCTGCTAAATTTGGAGCAAATGGGCAAGGACAACCAACAGTCTCATTGTTCCAAAACGGCAGAAACTCCACCAAATTTAGCTGACTTTGCATTACAAAAGTAAAGTTCTCCCATGGAAGTATGCTATCTAGTTACTCCCTCAAGCAAAACTTTTTTTTTTTTGGGCAATTCAGTGGGGATAATTAGCCTTTACTTGTTTTTTAAATTGTTAGCGGTTTTTGAATGCATTAGGTGAGAATACAAACATAGACCTTAGCTGGGGCACAAGTCATGCTACCACCACGACCCAAACCTCATTATCAAAGTGGTAAAGTCACTGGAGATTTAAGCCCCTACTCTTTGGTGAGAATGGAGTCAGAGATCTTACCATGGGGCTCGGTAGTACTATTACCAAAGCTGCATGCCATTCTCCCAGACAAAACTAATGCTCCAGATACTTCTTAGATCTCAAATTTTTAGAGATATAAAATCCACAATTCATAGACTAATCTCAGTGAAAGAAATTTCTTGAAATAAAGTTTTTATGTACTATAAAAAATTAATGCCTCAATATTGAATACAAACCGTCTAATTTTTGAAGGGGCAAGATCTAAGTAATTCAAAACTCAAATTCAATTTCTTATTTTGAAAATAATCATATGGTAATTTTTATATGGTTTTCAAAATTTTAGAAAAAAAAAGTATCATATAGGTTTTTTTTTAAGCAAGGGAGTAGATACACAATATGCACCAGCAAAAGCACAGTTCACACGCTTGTAGAATACAATCAATATGGGCATCAATTTTAGGGCACCGACAAATGTAGCCCAAACTCTAAGAAAAAGTTAGGAGTGTTAATCAAAACAAATTTTTTTATCTTGTGCTGGTCAAAAATTCAAAACATGCCAAACAAGCAATTGCAAATACGCCAAAAAGACAGAAGGGAAAACCAAAGCTTTGAACCGCCTTCGAGAGGAAAAACAAAGAAACATAAAAAACAAAGAGGAAGTAGAAAACAAAACAAAACATGGGCTTCATCCAAAACAATGGTCCGCATTTGCAGAGAAGAAAACATGCGTAAACTGGTCAAAATTTTGGGGGAGGGCACAGAGAACATGTCAAGACACTGCTATGAAAGGCCTCATTTCAATTCAAGAGAGAGAGAGATAATTCAAAACTAATCATCCAAGAAAAGATAATTCAAAATTTAAACAAGAAAAGAAATAAGAACAAAATAATCAAAGGAAAGTATTTTGATAGGGCTGCAACCTTATCAAAATAAGTAAAACCTCACCTTAAAACTCACCGAAAATAGATGTTATGGTGTGGGAAAACCTTCAAATTAATCACTTCTACCTTGGCCATTGTAGATGTAAATAAAAATTAAAATTTAAGTTTTAAAAATCGTATATATTGTAACACATTATCTAACGTCTATTTTGTCCTAAAAATGAGTGTTCATGAATCTACAAGATGTATACATTATTTTAGCTTTAAATTTCATTCATAGTCAGAGTTAAAAATTGATTTTAAAGCTATCATGGCAATTTTCTATGCGTAAAGCATTCTAGACGAGGATTCGAGGTAAGGCTTTACTTTGTTTTCGGGTAACCTAGGCCTCAGAAACTACATCCATAATTAACTTAAATAAATCACAACAAAAGCATTAAATTGAGAGAGAGATGGCCATTAAATCAGAAGCAAAAACTAAGGAGCAAGAGAGAGAGGATACAGGCCCACTGAATCAAATGAATGGAGGTGGGCAAAAGCATTCAATGAAATGAGAAAAAAAGGAAAGAAAAAAATCAAAATGGAAAGAAAGGGACAAAAAAAAACCCATCTTTCATTTTTGTTTCTTCTTTTATCAGAGTAATAACACAGTCCTCACTCTTTACAATACACCACCTTAACCACCACCATTATCAACATCTCCATGAGGAAACAGAGAAAAGAGGCCTATCTTGCCAACACATGAGCACACAGCCCCCCTCCTCTCTCACACCATAACCCTCACAACCCCAGGCCTGAACAGCTCTTCTGGCTTGACCCACACCCACATAACTCAATGGAGCCCTGACGAGCCCACACCCCTCCAACCTCCCTACCCATCTCTCTAGCCTCTCATGCCTCTCTTTCCTCTCAGCTCCCTCACACCCAACTATGTCCTTTATCTCCTCCCCAAATAAGTGTTTCTCGACCCTACGGCGCTCTGGCGATGCTCGCCCCACCGTTGATTCCAAGCAATCGAACAACGCCCCGTAAAAATGCAGGGCCTCGACCACCCTTTCCACCAGAGTGGCTCCGTTGTGGCTCGCTTCTTGCTCCACTAGCACCATGATCTTAGGCGATGCGGCTCGAAGGAAGGCCAGAAGCCCTTCGACCCTGGTTTGGGTATAGAGAGAGGTTGTGGTGCTTGATTCGGTGGTGGGGCTCTGCCCGAATGGGTGGTGTTGCTCCTTTTGGAGCAACTCTCCGAGAGTCCCCTGCTGCCTTGGCCTGCGCACACCAAGAGGTGAGGCCTCGTCCCCGCACCCACGAGGGGGTGGTGCGAGCAACGCGTGGAGCTGCAGCACAGAGCACACGGCCAAGGCCTCGCCGGACTTGATTCGCAATGCGTCGGGGTCCAGCGACTCGAGAGTGGCCACAACAGGGTTAAATTGAAATGGCACATCGAGCCTCTCCGCCTCCTCGGCCAGACGCGAAGCGGTGTGGTCGAGCACCTCTTTGCTATCGTTGACGCCGGTTATGCGGACGTGAGGAGGCCCCCCAGGCCGCAGGCTCAGCGCCTGCAAAAATGCGAGCCACTGCGCAGGCTCAGTCGCATTCAAATCGATGACATGGATCATCTTCTCCCCTTCCATGGCCTCGAGAATCGCCTGGTTAGCCAAAAGAAAGGCAAGCTTCAAAAAGGGGCAGAGATCGAAGAAGAGGCGGCGGGCGTGGGGCAGCGGCTGGGGGAGGTTGGTGGCATGGAGGGCTTTGTAGAGGCCGGGCCATGCGACCTTGAGGGCGCGGGCAGCCAGGGCCTCTGTAAAATACGCAGAGACCCGCTGCATGGAGTCGCCGTCAGGCGAAGCGAGCAGCGAGATGTGGTCGAGGCACAGATTGGCGTTGTCGATGCTGCCGGTGGCGACATGGGTGGCGCACGACAGCAGCAACTGTATGAGGCAGAGGCCGCGCTCCTCCGATTTCAGCTTGCGGAGCCAAGCGTATGGGGAGCCCAAGCCCGGCGAAATCGACATGAGAGAGAAAATTTGCAGGGGCGAGGAAGATACAGAGGACGACCCGTCGTCCTGTGCTATCCCAGCCATGAAAACAAAACCTCTCTCTCTCGGTTCCCTCTCTATGGTTTTTCTCTCTCTTTCTGGTTTTAGGGTTTTGAGGTGAAGAGGGGCTTTAAAATGGGGAGAAGGGTTTTCTCCTTCAATTGGTTTTAATTTAAAAAAAAGAAAAAGAGCAGTAATGGAGGAAGAGGACAGGGGGAAGAAGGAAGGGGAGAGGCGTTTTGTCTGGATCGTCTTGGTGTCGTTCGGGACGCAGAGGAATATGGAATTTACGAGAGAAAAGGCTTATTGTTATTGTTTCTCTCTCTAGGTGGGTTTTGTCGTCTCTCTTTCTCTCTCTAGCTTTATCTCGGAGGGTTTTGTCTTCTCTGCGTGAATTCTTACTTTCTCTCTAAGAGGGTTTTTGTCGTGTCCTTGTTCCTTTCTCTCTCTTGGTTTGGTTTTTGTCGGGATTTGGAGAGGGAAGGAATAATGGGGGTGGGCTTCTTATTCCCGATCCAAACATGCCCCACCAAAACAAAAGGCCAGTATTTGTTCTTGTTTAAGGGGGGGAGAGGATACTTCCAAATCCCTTTTTGTCCTTGTTAACTACAATTTTGGTTTGAAGCCTTGCTCGTTAATGAGACAAGGAGTTGACAACACGACAAGGGAGACAACAAGAAGGCCTCCCCTCCTCTCTCTCTCTCTCTCTCTAGTATTCCACCCTCTCTCTCTCTCTCTACTAAGTAAGTGTCTCTCCGTCCTCCTCTCTCTCTACTATACTACCTCCTCTCCTACCGTAAGTAGTAGTCGTCTCTCCGTCCTCCTCTCTCTACTACTACTTCCTACCTGTCT